>QVIK01000612.1:0-31586 GCA_003957845.1 Oidium heveae | reverse complement strand
ATATATATATATATATATATATATTATTAAAATTGACTTAGCCAAAATACGTACGCCAATTGAATTAAATATTCCTCTGTTCCGAAATCTCATCCCTTACGTTACTCCACATGCACTACGTGTGATATTGAGATAATTAGCCTATCTGCGAAATAACACGAAGTTACCGTTAGATCCAATTTGTAGCAGGGCGTGGACAATAACCTTTAGCTTACCTTGTAGCCATAAAATCAAAGAACGGATGGATATAATATTAGGAAAATTGAAGCTAGAAGATATCCATTCAAATTGATACTTTAGAAAATCAATACTTGAAGTTCTTATTCTTGTTTCTGCTCCTTTGTTACAAGTTCGAGATCCTGCTATGATTAGACCTCGTAGCAGACCTGTTGGCTCAGTTATAGAGCCACCTCTTCGATCTCAAATAGCATCAACTCAACGTGATACAACTCTTTTTGAACGCGTAAACGCTATTAAGGGAGATGAGCCACTACATAGACGGCAACTGGTAGCTAGCTGTTCATGGAAGAGTTGATATCAGGGGAAGTAGTTCACGAAGCCACCGTTGAGAGAGAGGCAGCAACAGAAAAGTAATGGGAGGAATTGCAGCTCCGAGGGTGATATCATCATAATTTCAGTCAGTAGGTGGTGAGTGTATCTTTGTATTTTTTATATTCTTAAATCAAAATTTCCTAAATGCTGCGGGCTTCTATGCTTGNTCATCATAATTTCAGTCAGTAGGTGGTGAGTGTATCTTTGTATTTTTTATATTCTTAAATCAAAATTTCCTAAATGCTGCGGGCTTCTATGCTTGCTGTTCGCCTAATATTTTCGCTTAATACATTCTAGCAGCCGCCAAACCTATTTTTGGACTACAGGGGTTACATGTAGGAAATGGGGGGGGGGTACCAGAAGCGTTTACCGTTTTTTAATAGAAAAAAAAGGAGCACTAATGTTGTAGTGGCGCTTTACAAAGCGCTTGGCCCAGTTCTTCCCTGCCATGTGGGCCGTTTCGAGCGATGATGAGCTTCTACGAAAAACTTAAATTACTGTAAAGCAAAAAGCAATTTGATTAATGTCCCTCTATGGCATTTAGCGTCGTAGGTGTGCTCTATAATATGGGGCCATCTCCACAAGAAGGGTGAAAACATCGTTGCGTGCTGATCCAAGCCAACCTTTTAGACCTGCATGACGGCTTTTCGCGAGTGACGTTTTTCGATATCCACAGTTTATGAGGCCGTTTGTCTAAGCCTTCACTTCAGATTTAGTCCAATGAGATCATCATTGTCATTCAAGATATGATGAACATCCTTGCCAGGCTTGACAAGTAAGAGAAGTTAATGCCATCTCTCTACAAATCTAAGAATATTTAATTTATATAGTCGATTACACAAGCGTAGTGAAAAAAAAAAAGTCTCATACCTTATCAAATTCTACTTCAGTTTTTGCATTAATGCAACGATGATAGAAATCCCTAAATGCTTGACCTAATTCTGACGGCTGTCAGCGGCCATTATTTAACCTTTTTCTGAGTTTTTCCATAACAGTCGCTTCCACATTGGTGTTCATATGCCTTGTACATAGCATTCTTGGAGTGTTAGGAAATATGGCTTCTAAAGCATTTGTTTTTGCTCCATCTCTGTCATGAAAATTTACTGCAAGGTCATCCAAGCTTAACTCCTCAAACGTAATTTCTAAGCTTTCCAAAGCAAAGCAGTAGTTGGCTTTTTTTCTCCCCATTTATTAGGCAGTGCGCCAAAAGGAATGTCTAACATGTGGATGTGATAAAGTTAATAGAAAATAATGGGAGTTTGTAGATGCCAATTTTGCATGTGCAATCTTTAAATAGTATGTCCAGATTCCTGTCAAATTTGAACCATGTCCGGACATGCAAAAAATAAAGTGTTGAGTCTATCATCATTGTCCTTAATATACTTGTACCAAAAGCTATCGTTTTCAAGAATTTGAAGCACTTTATCGACAGGTGTATACCCACTCAATTTCATGGCCCTTATTTTACCCCATCCATACTAGATATCGTGAATAATTGGACCAGTATTGACAAAGTTATTATCATCATTTTTTTCAATAAATTGAGAGAATAAAAGTTCCAGGGTTTGCTTTGGAGAAGTTCCACAGGTTCGTGCATTCAACAATAACATCTTCACGTCTTCACCTCTATTACGACGCCTACGCAAATCGAATGAGATTGAAGGGACACCTCTGTGATTATGGAATGGATTTCTGCCAGGAGAAAATGTCCATGCACCTAGTGGATTTTCTTTGTTTACTGTCTTGAGAATGATGGATGCTTTGCTGTCAGTCAACAAAGCGGTCTTGGTTTTTTTTTAAGGTCTTGACTCATTTCGCTTAATAAAATTTCACTCCTATCCATACCGCACTAGCCCGAACAGGTTAAACTAAAATAAAGGGACGATACCGGCAAGTAATTTTCTTCATCTCACTGCTTGATGTATTTATATACGTCGACTAATGCGCCCCATCCGAGCGCGGGACAAGGCACAAGCCACGACGTTAGACGCTTCACTACTAATACCGTTGTTAAAAGATTAATATCAACAACTATTTGCTCAAATCGATCCAAATTGAAACACATGGTGCATCATAAACTTGAACTATCATATAGATGCGGTTTTTAAGAACCCATTTTTTAGTATTAGGGAAAACAAGACTAATAGGGGTAGTCAAACTAGGATTTCGACAAAGTCGTATACGAAACTCGTATAAAGCCCCGTTTTTTTCACCCCTGTAACATGTGAATCTTATGCACGATTTGTAATTCTGATCTTCACAAAAATGACAATTATTCTAATCACTCACATTCAAAGCCCAACGTCATCATTAGATTATAGCAGATAAAAATTAAAACTGATATCATTACTCTTGTGTCAGATTGGGATTTAATGTGTTTTTGTTTCTATTAAGATATACGTAGGAAAGCGAAAGTTATGAAGAAAATAAAAAGTAGTGATTTATTTGATCGTAGAATCAAAATAGAAAAGCTAATTCCTATTGTGAAACAATTTTATTACTTTCTAAAAATTAGATAATAAAATATAAAAATGAATGCGACAGCTCCTTGAATTTAAACTAATTTATTTGAATGAGTAATTGTGAGAATATTGTGAGAATATTGTGAGAATATTGTGAGAATATTGTGAGAATATTGTGAGAATATTGTGAGAAGAGTTTGAATATGTTGTCAACTTGATGTTTTTGATGACAAGTCGTGCATGAAATTCACGTGTTACTGGGGCTGAAATAACGAAGGTTTTAACCACTTTTGAGATATTCAAGTCTGACTACCCCCAATTAATCCTTCATACTAAAGCCTTTATATATGATGTAAGTTTTCTTCTTCTTAATTGTCGCTTTAACCCAATAATTTTGACAGTTTAGCTGATTGAAATCACAAGAGGTTGAAGAAAATTTTCCAAGAGTGTATATATTTCAAGTACAAATTGATGGCAGCAAAAAGTAGGTGAGTGTGCGAAAGTATCACGAGAGTGATAAATATGGGCACGATTTGGACAGAATATGTATATTCGATGCAATGAAGATATATTACGAATAAACATTATTTCAAATAAAATGATAAATATCTATTAACTTTACTCTAATAAAGATAATTCAATGCTGAATAATAAATATCTTCATTTATTGAGCAGCATAATTTATTTTGCTGCAACACATACACACACAAAAACTTGGTACAGGAATTATTTACTATGATAAACTTTACATAAACCGACTATACATTTAAAGTCGAATTAACCTATGTTTCGTTTCACATAGTAGATAATTAGGAACAGTATACCGATTTTGGAGGTCGTCTTAACCAGACGTAAACAAGTGAATAATGATGCTCACAACATTCACCAGATAGTAAAATCGACTACTGACAGATCTTGGATAGTGGTAAGAATGTCTCTTTTTAATTAATTAAGATTATCCATCATCTGACATACTCCATAATTAAAATAACACATTAGCTCTTTTGTCTACTCCCATTCCGCGTAATTCATGTAAAACATAAAGAAATGACTCCTTTTAACCTACTACAACAATAAAAATACCATCACCAATAATAAATAAACTCACAAGAGAATTTAAAGGCTAGATTCAAAATATTTTCTCAACACCTCTAGGAACACTCAACTTATTCACGCTCCATCCTTTATACCTGCTGCATCTAAAGCGTCGACTCGAATGACAAGTTCTTTCATTTCTCGTGCTATCTCGAATGCAATAGGCGGGAGGCTTTGATTCCAAGATCTCCAAGCCTTCTCACTTTCGTCGTCGTCTCTACCTTCATCAGCAATCTGACGTCCAATTAGGCCTGCTTCTATCAAGCGTTCTTGAACTCCTTTTAGTTGCCTAATAACTGGTTCCCCTTGAGGACGAAGTTCTGAGTTTTTGTCTGCTATCATAGCTTTTTCTGTATTATAGATTACGTTACCAACAACATCAGAAATAGCATTTATACTATTCCCTGTTGCTGTAATACCAGATTCAGAGCGAATTGCGGACACAAGAGATTGAACATTCTGCACAAGCAAAGCTGTTTGATCTTCCAAGTAAATCTAAAATAAAGATTTGTTAGAGATTTTTATAAACTTGGTGTTAATAAGACTGACCTTGAGTTGTTCGACATCCCTGTTTTGCACTTTAACTTCAAAAGTAGGCTTCATTGAAGTATAAGAGTCAATGCCTCTAAAGCTGTCACTTAAACTTTGCTGAGAGATGGTGGTTTTTTGATTTGTCCAAGAGTCATAATTGGAACTAAATGGAGTGATAGGATCTACTTCCCTCGGCGAGCTAATTGGAGAATACATCGAAGAATTGGTACTTAATCGAACGCTACCGAGACCTCTAAACGGCTTGGAGCTGATTTCGTTTGGTGAGCTAACCATATTATCCGAATCTATTTTTCTAACGAGAGAATCATCAACATTATCGATAAAATTCATATCTCCCATATCATCATCACTCTCGAATTCGACCCCAGGCATTGGTCGAATCTTAACAGAGCGAATAAGTTCGATAATCGCGGAGGCAAGATGAGATGCAGCAGCATCGAGTAGCGATACAGGAGACAGTCCTTTAGCAGCGACAAAGTTTTTAGACGCTGTGATTAGATTTTTCGCTGTAATTGTGACATTATACTTTAATTTTTTCTGTTGCAATGTGACTTCCTCACCAGAGGATGTTGCTTGTATAATATCTTGAGTGATATTTCGCACATTATATATTACATTTTTCATCAACTCTAATACTTTATTCAAGTTGTCGGTCCGAGAGCCCTGTAACAGCTCGTCTATAGAAATTTGGAATTTTATGACGTTAACATCTTTTATCATGCCATTAGCGTCGGTGAATTCACTATCACTAACAATTCTGGCTACATCTCGTTGTATCGCTATATCACTTGAGGAGCCTCGGAAATTTCTCAATTGCGTTTTTGCCTTGAAATATTTGTCTTTCCAATCTTTGACCTCATTTTCTAGTCTATTGATATTCTTGGATAGAAACTCTTCTCTTTCATTTGAGGATCGACTTTGTTCTGAAAGAATTCGCATTTCTTTAAGTATTTCTTGGGCCTGAAGACGAACATCTTCAGCCACACGCCGCTGTTGGATAAGATCTTCCTTTAGGTTTTCATTTTCCCGTTCTGTCTCAGAAGAAAACTTGTTTTCTTTTGTAGAGGCTTGAGAATCTTTCAGCTCCTGTATTTGAGCCTTTAAGTTACTATTTTCATTTGCATGTGCAGCTTGTACACGATCTAATTCAATTTTTAGTTTTTCATTTAAGCTTTGGGCATCAGCAAGTCTCGCTTCCAGCTTCACTATTTGTTCCTTAAACTCTTTTTTCTCAGTTTCTGCCTGTACTACTCTTTCGGTCTGATTCTTCATAACATTACTTAACTCGGTATCTTTTAGTTTTAAATTTTCTTCAGTCGACCTTAAAAGATCATTTAGAGTCCTTATTTGTTGTTTTGTTTGAGGAGAAATATTTCCATTCTAGAATATCGTTAGTAGAAGAACTTATAGAGTATGTTTTTTCCTTACATTATTTTCATTAAAATCTGTACGTGCTGCTTCCTCTAATCCGAATGCATCCCCTTCTTTACTTTCTTCGCCCTCTTCTTCTCTACTCTCATCTCCACCTTCCTCTCCACCTGTTTCATCATCTTCGACAATTGTACTTTTATTAGGAACAATTGTACTACTTTGAAATGATTTAGGTGTAGGTCTCCCAAACTCATATGGCGAAAGACTAGGTGATGGAAGAGCATCGCTGTTGAAAGCAATAGGACCACTCCGCGAATTTGTTCTTATGGAAAATTGAGCTGAGCTTGTTTCTGATGGTCGGCGCAGACGATTCCCATTTAAAGGCAGATCAGTTCTAGAGGGCACACCACCTACTGAAGAGACAGGCTTTACTATTTTCAATGCATCTTCTGAAGAAAAGCGAGGAAACCGACGTTCAAGCTCTAAGAAAACATCTGTCGCTAAGTCTCTGAACCTTGGTGGCGGAAGAGTAGATAGCTTCTGTCGGGCCTGATTTCTTTTGGGATGGAAGTTCTCTCTCGGTGGAAGGAAGGGTGGCGGAGGTGTTCCATTGGCCCCCAATCTTCTTTCAACTTGCTGCCTTCGTACAAGTTCATCAAAAATATCAGTACTTAGTTCTTGGAATTGTACAGAGGATAGTCGTAACAATTTATCACGAGCTCGATTAGGCTTTGAATTACTATTATCATCTTTTAAAGTTGCCGAAGTGTAACGCTTCAGTGCCAAATAGTGTTCGTAAAGTATACTTTCATTTTTATCTTGCTTCCTGCCCATTACGCTATCACTTTGTATGAACGTTCTAATTGGCCCACTTGGTCGTGCAATGGAGCTCGGTGAAGAAGGCGCTGCAGAATTTCCATTTGAAGTTGTTGCTCCTCTTACTGGAAGATTTCTGCTCATATTACTAGAGCTACTAGAAGCAGGTGGTGACGCTAGAGGGGCCCAATTATTCTGGTGCGTGTAGTCTGTTTCAAGAGTCGGAAACTTGAAAATGCTGCTTCCTTCATCGTCTCCTCCCAAGGAAATAGGTGTCAAGGGACTATTTCTGACACTCATCGTAATAGTAGGAGATAATGGAATCGGATTCATGTTCTAATGTCATATATCAAAGTAACTATTCACTTCCCAATGATACTCTCAGCCTATCAAAATAATTTTTGTGTCTAGCGTGAGATTTAGTTTCAGTATATATGCGAACACAAAGTATAATTGGCTGGGTTGCTGTGATCAAACTTTGAATATCGGATTGTTTCAGAACACAATTAGTTTATCGGTCTCTAATGTTGCATAGGAACCCTAACTGATGAATCAAGGCATTGAAACATTAACTGAGAAATTGAACCAGCCGAACGACTCCAGGGTTAAGTCTGTAGTTCAGAATAATGAAGCCTTGTGACTTAAGAGTAGGGGATCAACTGAGATGTTGCTTAGATAATACTGTTTTTTTTTTTTTTTTTTTTTTTTATTAATTTCTTTAATTACTATCGAAATTTGGTAGATATAATTTACTTGGAGAAGCCACGACTCTGTACTGACTCGCAGCTGGACCCTTTTACCTTCTGGACCTTAACTTGGCGACTAATCCGGGATATAGGCGTGTGTTCGACAAGGTGTAATTGTAAAAATTGGAGAACGTAGGATTGGAGTTTCTTAGATTAACCTTCCGATACCAACTCATTCTAATTCTAATGTTACAATTTATATCAAAGAGTAGAAATTCATGATCCTCTCTCAGGTATATGAGTCTTGTATATATGTTCCTGCAATTAATGAGCCCCCAGTTATTTACCTCATAACTAATCTTTTACATCCCTACAATACCATCACACGAATTATCTGGGAAATTTACAAATTTTATAATTGGTAGTAGTAATTGAAAATGTAATTTCAAACATGGGAACTATTTTACAGGGGCTTGTTGACTAGTGTATTCGTATCTTATTTTACACAATGCCCAATGATGGCTCAGAAATTCGGGAGGAATTACATGTGAGCAAAATTAGATATTCATTATTGATGATTCTGTATCAATATAAAAACTGGGGATCTAAATGTGTCTGGGAACGCCTAATTGGATTTACGTTAAATATTTAAAACCATGCTAGGGTCCATACAGCTGGAAGATTGGGCCATCTTCCCTGCCACTCGCCTATGATCTCGGGAACTCGTTCATCGAATCCAGCCCGGCTTGTCGAGTTTCCAGAATCAAACCCTGATGGGTCCAATGCTCGCTCTTCTATAGCTGCTTCGTTTAGTGAATTGGCGAGGTCAAGAATACCTCGGCCTCCCACTATTGCTGATTCATGGTTGTCTTTGATATCCACATTAATAACATGGACAGGTCGGTTTAAGGGAGCACCACGACTCAATAGATCATCAACTACAGCATCCCAACACCTCTCTTCACAAGTGATGACGACATCCACAAGACCTCCTTCGGTGCCTTCGCTGCCTTGGTCCTTAGAATGTTCTAATCTTGGTAAACCTATTTGCCAGTCTTGCCATCTTTCTGGTCCCCATTTTACATTTCGATTCCTATCAAGCATATTTAGTAATCCATTGGCTTTGTATAGACGCGGGTCTTTCGCTTCAAGCTCTTTATACATGCTATCATATGACGTTTTATTAAACTGATAGACATTTGGTTGGGTTATGGATGGTCCAGGAAGACGCACCAAAGATCCAGTCCCAAAAGAGATTACAGGATAGTTAGCAGAAGCAAGTCGAAGGTGTGATTCCATAGATCTATATAAATTGGTATCTCGTTATTTATGTCAAATTTTAAACAGGTTAGTGTATTGTGCACTGACCTATTCTGATTACTGGCACAAACAGTACAAAACTTCAGTTTAAAACCGTTGGAATTGTGATTTTGTTTGGTGGCATCCGTATGGTTAATCAGACTTGAATTTGGAGGTTGAGACATGACTGTTCAACTTTGCAAATCTTGTAATACAACAAAAAATATAGTTTTAAGTTGATAACGTATATTTTGTCAAATTAAAATTAAACGAATCTACGTCTAGATTAGTTTGATGCTAACAAAATAGTTTTTTTCTTCGATGACTAGACGTGACTGGACAAATAAAAAAAGATACAAGTCAGATGTTAAAGTGCGTATATATAGTTTGTCATCATAAAAGATAAGACAGCTCCAATATTCAAAAATCATCATGTTGCTGAGGAATTTAGAGAATCAGGATAATTTGAGTATCGTACCGTATTAAATAGATTCTATCATTTTTGACGAAGATTTCTTACTTGTTAGCAATATGAGGTGGTGCTTTAGATGAAAGAAGGAGTCACATTGTGGACAATATGAAGGGAGGATTTTCAATTAATATTGTTAGAGGAGAGTTATAAATTTGGTGGTCAGAGATTTTGTCACTGGTTATTAGAAACTTTGTGCGATGAAAATCCAAGGATTTAGTTAAATACTCTCAGCCTAACCGCTTTAAGAAGGGATCAACTAAATATAAAATTAAAGAACTAGTGATAATTAGTCTTAGACATATACCATATATGACTGTACATCTTACCAAGTTCAACGAAAAAAGCATTTACATCGATTAACTCCAGATTTCAATGAGGTGACAATTCTCCTCCGCCTGTGTGGATGGAGAAATAACTTGCAAAAGGAGAAAAACGTTATTAATATTTCCAAATCATTTCATAAACCTTAATCCAACTCTTGCCCAAAAATAATTCGTCAATACGAATTAGTCACAGGTATCATCGACATGCCTGATATTTACATAACTTGATAAAACAATAGGCTATCATTCAAAGAGCTTGTACTCAAGTTAACTATGGGGGATAAAATCTATCGGATCTTTTGTCGAGTCTGGTTGTATACGAACTTACATGGACCAATCCTACCTTTCACATTCTGCAATGATACATCCAGAAAGACTTTGTATTAAGAAGAATAATATTGGTACATGCCCCTTGTCAGTCTCCTACTTTTGGGAATTGTAAAGCGGTAGCCTTGTAATCACATGACATTTAATATTACAGTCTTGTATCTGTCATTACTGTCACGTGATTTATATTTAGATAAATAGTTTGATAGAATTCTTTAATAAAACTTCATGCTTATTGCACATTAGGAATGTACACTATGTCCAGGGTTTTAGTCCCCCAGTTTGCACGATTCTGGACCTTTTTGGGTCATTGATTGGCGCGTATCAGTTTTCAACCAATTCACGCTTACTAATGCTTACTCAACTGGAATTACATTGGTTAATTCCCATCATAACTATGTCTCAGCCCCGATTTCGACTTTTCATAATTTCTAGTACGTCACTCTAAATATACCCATACCCCTGCTAGCACAACCTTATATTGAAAAACCAAACCATTGGCCTGTCTCGAAAGCTCTAACTCAACTTAATCCCTGCCCAAGGTTGCCATGACAACTGTACTCGACAGCAAATGCTGAATACTGTTCATCTTCACGAGCCAAATTGTATCATTATCATTACGATTTTAAAATTCAAGATTGACGGTTCTTCAGCAAAAAAAATTTTAATTTAAAATCTCCAATAAGCAGGAACAATTAATTCATGGGCATGTAGGAAGATGACGAGAAGACCTAATCGGATTTTACGCATTTCTTTTAATTAGAAACCCAAATATCGTTATTGTCTGGCTAGTCAGTTTTGTCAAACTTGATAATTAGATCTTATACATCTCTCTAAGATCTGTAGATTTATTTTCAGAAGATATGCTTCTAAAATTGCTGATCTGGCTTATCTTGCTGTCGCTAACTGCAAAACAGGCGACAGCGAGACTTATCCGTGCCAATGTAATTGTATTAAGACTCTTTTAACGAAAAATCCAAAAATCCGTTAAACATCTCTGCAAAGATTAAACTGAAATTCACATAATTCAAGTACGAAAGAATTGTAGTAAGCGTTGGAAATACAGATATTACGTACTGTCTATTTCTTATTATATGACCAACAAGATTGATTGTTCATTAACTTGTATTTAAGGTTATTGCCGAGTAGTATATCTATTTATATCAACTTTATGATCGGTAAATATAAGTCCTGTTTTTTGCTTCACTTTAGCGCCTTAATTGCACTATTCTATAAATAGATAGTTTCTATTTTTAGAAGTGCTATGTCATATCTCTCTCTCCTTTCAAAAGACTTCCGTTGATATTTTTATTTTACTGATAGAAGTTGGATATATGGATTTATGTATATAAAGCTCTAGATAATCTCTCTAGAATCATTAAGAACAATATGATTAATCTCTGATTCAATTTACATTTGTGAAGTCTTATCAATTTCAGAATTGTGCCTATATTCTTTGAGAGTCATCCTCTTAGAACCAATACCAATTTCTACTAACAGTAAGGAATCCAGTTCCAAATCTTGATCTGATTATCCAAACTAGCTTACATAGAAGCCCGACCTCGGGCCTACTACGAGACAAGTATGCATAATCTGGACTCCTCTAGTTTAAAGTAATATCCACCGGGTGCCAAGATCTTTTTAGTGCATACAAGCCATAGCGTATGAGATAGTGTTAGCGAGGGAGAAACTTTTTCATCATTACTAGAGGGCCATTGATTGAGATAATACCTTGTGAGAAAACTGTAGTCATTCTTTTCGTTACCTGTTACGAAAAGCTAAGTCTAGTATAAATAAGTCATGAAGGACTATGGTCTTTGATTTGGTGAAGATCTAATCAGTACCTGATTACTAACATTATTAAAATAGCCTAGGAACAATATCGTTTGTGTATTTTGAAATGTAGGATCCTTGAGTCCGAATTTTTTGGGAGGTTTTTTATCAATTGGCTGATAGAAACCGAGTTATCATGTAAACACAGTGCCGACTAAGTCTCACGAGTATGGATAGGGATTACAGTAAACATAATGAAATCTTTTCTTTTTTGTTCCCCTCTAACAAAAGAGAGGGTTGTTAGGCACTGCCACTTTGAGATACACAATAGAACTTGATACACTCAGACTAACGATTGTGAAAATCTTGGTAGAAGTAGGCTAGAACTCAAACTCAATTCTAAATCCAACCTAGAACGCAAAGATCTCATTACCTACACTGGTAAAACACAGCTGAGTAAGTACTTCATTTTAATTATCTTCGAAATAAGAGAGATATTGAACTTGAATTTATATTTCAAGTTTGTTGATGAGATCAAGTTTCTTGCTAAAAATAGGGTACTTTGAGAGAAGTTTTGGCAGTCAGCAATATTAGTACTGTCTCTTTCAGTAGCTATTAATAATAATACAACTTCTCAGATCCCGAAATATTATCAATTTAAGCAATTTTTGGTCTCGTTGAACTTACAAAAGATTTAAGTCGTCTTTTTATACCTGCTCTAAAATTCTTCTTTAATTTATCGAAATGATTTTTGATCATGAAAAGTTTATCTTTCTGAAGTAGGTGATTATATAGTTAATGACCTGTTCAAAATAATCTCAGGAACTTAACGTCTCTTGAAGTTACTTCATTTATATTAACTTTCATACGAGGTGAAGATTTGACGAGTTCCAAGCTTTCGAAAAGCTAAAGATAAAGGCTACCATTAATACTTCTTTTCCATCCAACAGAAGTATAAGCTTTTGAAAACAACGTTTTAGCTGAAAAATTACATGTAGAAAATATTACCGGTTTTGAACTTTAGAGTGTGTTTCTTTATATTTTTTTCAAGGCATATTTCTATAGAATATACGCAATATCAACTTTGAAGTCCATCCATGTTTTGCTAAAATAATTTTATATTTTTATTATTATTTTTTTAATAAATTTAGTGTTGTATCCGCGTACAGCATGTGATCTTAAGAATCTCATGCTTGTTAGCTCAGCCTTCTACAAGCTACCAAACGTATTAGCGTTCTTGCAGAAAACCTAAAGTTTTTTATATATAAACCCAAGCTTTTGATCGATATACTGCATAAAAAGAGGAAATTATGTCTACCGTAGAGAAGACTAGCGTCAATCTTCTACTGTTCTTAACTGATGATACCATGATGATTAGGAGTTATTTCGGTTTTGATTCGAAGGACGCTTTAAGACCGTTTCTGTATTTGCTCGAGAAATGCTGTATCTTGTATCCATTTTTCAATTGCAACAGCTCCGGTTTAAATACCTAGCACAAATTTAATTCTCACATTTATTTGAGCTGGGCCACCCTTTATGCGACCCCTTTGGCAACCTAGATGACAATATAGGAAATTTACTGTAAGCTTTTCTCTCCCACAAGAGCAGGTTAGAAGGGCGTCTTCGTATTGGAAACGACAATGATAGTCCGCAAAGTCCCCATGATCAGAGCGAGCTGCGAGGAGGTAACCAAGTGATCGTCGTTTAAGTTTAGCTAGTTCTTTTGTAACCCTTGTATTCGGGCCAATTTTAATCTCTTTATACCTGGAAGGAGCATTTTCAGCCCAATAGTAGGTTACTGACTTTTCGTAGTTTTCTTAAGCCTGACGTTTTGCTCTAGCAATTATCAATGGGAGACATGGTGCAGGATCTATGTATGCTGACTTGGCAAGGAGATCTGCCTTCTCATTGCCAGTTATACCAGTGTGGCTAGGGCATCAACGTATCGAAGCTTCTCCTGGGTTTGTAATTTGGCTTCTGTCTCGCTGTGGAGGAATCTGCTAATAAACAAATAGCCGCTTCTTCGTTATCAAGACATATTGTTATTTTTGTTGCATATCGTGACATAGGATTGTACAAGGCAGCAGCAAAGCCCTGTTCCTGCAATCTCTGCATCATATAGTTCGATTTATTGGCCGAAAGGTACTTTTCCTTGTTGAATTTCATAATTTTGACCTCTTAAGATGGAGTATCTAGCACCAGCTTGGTCATTTATTAGAGCCCCGTCTGAGAAGACGAAGAGGTCGAGCGGATGTCGGGAGTTAAACTATTGGCTAAATTTTTGAGCGTAGATTTTCACGTGTAGAGGCCCAAGGAGAATTTAGGGCGTCTGGGAATAATTCTGGACTGATTCATAGGCGTACCCAAGACATGTGAGAGGAGGTCCATCTTCGACGGAGTAGATAGTTGCTAAAACGACTATGAGTCTTGACAGATAAATAAACGAGTTCGGAAACGTGACATTTCAATATCAAGAGAGTCGATTACATTTATCCAGTACTCTACCCATGATAGAATCGATCCACTCCTCTTGGATTCGAAGCCGACAAGAAATAGAGTTAGCAGTTGACACTTACAATTCACCATGAACCATCGTAGAATATGAATATATTTGAAAGTAAATTGAGGCTACTGGTCGAAAAGATGGCTTGTAGTCATACAGATAGTGGGAACGGCTTCGAAGGCTACTTGATCTTACGGCTTACCCGGACGGAAATTTAGACCAGAATGGTAACGCAGCAGTAGCATACTGCATATACCGAGGTCGACAAGAAATCCTAGTGGGCCAAATTCCACTGGGACGAACAGCTAATTCATAAGATACCGACATTGCCGGAGAGACAGCAGACCTCCGAGCTGCTTACTCACATATGATGACATTTCTTGCCAGAAATATAACATTCTGCCTTGATAATAAAGAGGCTGCTATCCGCTTAAATGTGGAGCAGCTAGCCCTCTCAAGCTGGACACAATTTATAGAATTTCAGATGCTTAGTAGATGTCAGGATTGCCTTGTCCTGTGTGATATATATGTGGAGATAAGAAATACCAGATCAAAGTGTTCTATGATTCTGGACTAGCCTTTCGGTCGACTAGTAATGCATCTATTTCGTGTATTATGTAGGATGGTAACCTTAGCCTGTCGCTCCTTGCTCTACTTTCTACATGCTACCATCGCCCTTTTAAGCATACTGAGTCAGAACTGTACTGCTCCTGTGGACAGGAAAAATCACCCAAACACCCTTTCTCTTGCCAGCTCACAAGGAGAAACTATGGTCGACATGGAAATTTTAGAGGTCGTAATGCTCGTGAGAATATTAAATGGATTTTGAGTACAAAATCAGTTGCGAAAGCTTTTCAGAGTAGGTTTGGGCCATACTAAGGAGGAAAGGGATTTTTTTTTTTTTCAATACTTTAAGATATTGCACTCACCTGAGTATGTAATATAAAGAATAAAATAGAATTTATTTCTATTCTTAACTAGTCTAGTATTGAAGTGGTGTTATATATACCTCAACAACTCTCGAGGTCCTCAGGCTGTTAGTATCGATAGATAACTTTGTTGAAAAATAAAAGATATGCCTAGTGACTTTAGGCTACTCAGGCACGCCAAGTACCTCATCGGGAGGTACAAGGCCGGGCTTATGTCTGTGAGCCTGCATAGTATCTGGATTAAACAAACTCTGGATATATTCCCGTAGCAGAAAAGTAGAGCTCCTTAAAGGCAATATTTTTCGATAGGGAATTGTCACAGTTTTACTTACTGTACAAAATCCCTTTCGGTCCTATCAAATATCAATGTAATTGTTAAATTTTAGATTATGAGATTCACTGCCCAATGGTGACCTCCATCCTTCATCCATCTCTTTTTTCATAGATTCTCCTCAGCGCTCAAGTAGTTGACCAAATTTTAGTTCGCTCGAGGTATGAGCCCGAAAAAGGGAGTGATAGGAGGACGAAGTACAGTTAGCAAAAAAATGAAGTATAATTAATAATAATTAGAATGGTAAAGGAGAACATGACTCCCCTGGCTAGCCATCATAGCAACGCCCAAAGGGTACTTTACAGTTAAATTCGTTTCAACTCAAACTTTATAAAACTTGGATTGAAATCGTTTTCCATTGTCCGCTGATCTCGCAATTGTATCTTGGTATAGCTGTTCAATCACCCCCCATATGTGTTGGCACAAAGCCAAACGAATTCTCTTCACTAAGTTAAATAAACTCCCCATCTGACCTAATATAAAAATCTTAATAAAGTGATGAGCACCTTCTGCCTTGCCACTGATCACATAGCCAAGATGAAAGTGTTCACTGATATAGCAATAGATAAATCTTTCCGTATATTTAAGCCACCTGTAGTCGATGTATTTGATAATTCTTTCAATAATAGGAAAGAAGATAGACAGATTACTTAATTCTGCAGCTATTCTATCGATCAGAAAACTCAACGCTTGTTGGAGCATTCCAAACTTTCATGATATCGTCGGTGGATCTTTCGCCGAATCACTATCGAGCACTTTAACGAGATGTTACTTGAGAGCTATCATGATATGCCACACACAGAGGATTCTTTAAGAGTTGATCAAAACTCGGTCTATGGCGTTCATTGGTACCAGCTCTTGGTTTGTGACAATTACCCCGAGCTCAGGAATATAGATTTCCCAAAGAACTTTTAGTAGGATATCAATATCTCGTATAAAGTCTTCTTCAGCCTCTCGACAAAGAAATGCATACCCTACTTCAAACAAAGTATTAATTTTAGTACATCAAACTATATGAAGTAAAATCATCACAATCAATTTGTACAGTACGTACTGTCTATTGCTACTAGTTCATGTCATTGAGCTAGTAGAAAAATCAACGTTTTTTGCTGGGATTCAGGACGGTTTACGCAGTTATCTGTGTCTGCCGAGATATCAAACCATTATTCTTGGTCCCCCTTTCTAAAATTAATGCCACTCTCTTTACGGAGGAGACCTAGCAATGCTCAAACTAGAGATATGTCTCAGAGATGCAGTTTTCTGTGCTTTACTAGAAAAATATAGACGCCCTTAGTTTTGGCATACTGTCTTCTTGCCGCAATTCTGCTAGAAATTTAATGTATCGAGTCCCAAGTTCTGCTTTACAAGTATTTTTTCCCATCTCAATATCTATTAATTGAGTTATAGAAGGACATATAATTATCGATATAGAGCGTTCACGGTCATGTGTAGCATAAGTGAAGTCGATAGAAGATTTGTCATCCTATAAACAATTCTTCAATGCACTATGACACCTACATGGTAGACTTCCAGATTATTCTAACTTTTTTGGTTTGCGATCTTCATTTTCTGAACGATCACATCTTAATTTACGAGATGTTGTGACACGTTGATTTTTGATTTTTTTGATTGATAGGCACGGGCCGTATCCATTTTCGGCTAAAGCTCTTCAACTGGCAGCAATAGCATTCTTTCTGTAGTCGAGGATTGATCAGGTAAAAATAGAATACATAGTTGAAGCAGACATAGTCAAAAATTATCAAGTTTTAATGTAGTCTGAAGCTTGTAGAAGGATAGTAAAACAATTTCATGATATCCTTCTAATATGTTACTCAATAGACTTGACTAGTTGGAGCTTTAGATTTTTCTAAATTATTGAAAGTTAGGTCGTGAATATGTAGATAATGGTATGCGTTGCGATAGAGGATTATATGCGTGTTGTGTTAAGCTTGATGTTTGTCAAATGTGTCCACTGAAGGAATTTAAGTGTAAGGTATCCCTGTCGCGGCAGCTGTGCTGGTTAGCCAGGGGTGCAGCTTCTGCTCAAATCAAAAATAACAAATTATTACATAATGTTGGTAGCGCGGTGCACGGGTAATTGCTGGGGCTTCTGGCCATATAATTGGTATATTTGAGCAGGGATATAGAATAGCAATAACCGTAGAATAGTCTGTCTATCTGGCTTGGATTTAAAGAAGTGGGAAGAGGCCTATCGCTAATTGGTTGCTACTTGCATTATACTGGAGCCTTTTCAAAGATGCACCAATCAGAGTTCTGTACTGGGGGTGTAGAACAGTTACTGAAAACAAGTAGATGTCAACGTTTTATTCCCGGAGCTAAAACGTTCCGAGGTTTAAAAAGCTTAATTTACGTGGGCTAAGGTTTCTATGATGTTCAAGTGCACATTCCCCTCCATATCCAGATTATGGTGTTCCTCCGAACTATTACTCTTGAGCATACGCCGTCAAGTCACAGTGTACATATTTCACTCTTTCGCAATATCAAGAATGCTACTTTTCTACTTGAGCAATTGCGGTCTGGAAATGTCGAGTATGAATATGCGCTTATAGATGCGCGAGTGGTATGTTAGAATTTTTTCATATCTGTGGCATCATACATACGTAATGCATACATCTAGTTATTTATATTTCCAAGATAAGCTGAGACGCCCCCTCCTTTCTTTCGAGGGAGCTTGATGTGTAGATACTCTCTTCCGTGCATCTTCTTTCGGCCTGTTTTCGAGCGATCCATTGTGATGTCACCAATAGACTTAGAACTCGAAATATCCATTCTGAGATTGTGTATGCTTTATCACCAAGAAACAACGTGCGTGCATCTTCTTATTTCTACTTCTTATTGTCGAAACTCTAATTACTTTTTGTGTATGTTTCGATATAGATCGCTACTGCATTTCTTAATTTCGGTATTACTGCCCAGACACGTGATCTAATTATCGTTAAAGTCGGTGATTTGACGTTACATGAATCCATCAACGACCATCTGAGCAAAATAATTGAAGGAGAAGCGGAGAAATTCTCAGATGATGCCCTAGAGAATATCGCTGATTGGAAAATAATTAACAAGTTGTACTCAGTAATGGAAAAACGGCCTCCACAGAAGTTAGAAAATAAAGGAGATTTGAAAAAAACTGAGAGAACTGAGATTGAGCTATTGATCATTGGTGCTATGGCTTTGAAAGGTGCAACTAATTAATAAAGAGAATCATTGAAATTTACCTACATTTATTTCTATGGGTCTTATCTAGTTGCCCATTTCAGAAAAAAAACGTATTTGGAGGACGTAGAGAATTTATGTTCATACAATATAAGCCAACATCATACATGTATTCAATAGATTCTAGTACTTAACCCTTATCGACTGCATTGAACCACAAGCTTGGAAGTACTTTGTTTATGTCTGATTTGTTTTGAATTCCTACATAAGAATAGATCCAAATCAAAGTGCAAACACAAGTAGCTAAATATGGTTGGTGAATCTCACAATATTCAGAGAAATCAAGTGATTAGTTTCGTTTTTTAAACCCTAATTTCCATCTTGCTATATAAGTCCGTATTGGAGATTTGCAATTTCCTGCTGAATTTTGAATGATTACAACTATGGCTGGCTGTATTCAATGTTGAAGATTTTGTTCAGATTAATCGCGGATAATTTGAAAAATGACGTTATGGCAGATCACGTCGGCCTAATTTCTAAGGTGTTATTAAATCTAAGAAGATTAAACCATTGCCGCTTAACCAATAGGAGGCATTTATTAGGCGAAACTCATAACATGACGTCGGATTGACAACAGCTAAGAGCAGCAGCCCAAAACAAGTGAAGCGCGAGTCAAGGCACTGCCTGGTGGAATGACGAGTGTAAACTGGCAGCCCACAGATATTATATGGCTCGGGGCCTAGGAAGAGCGGATGAGGAGAAATCTCAACTACGAACAGCTGTACGACATGCTAAGAAAGAATTTTGGCAAAATAAAGTCGAAAAAGTTCAGTCTCTTACAGATGCCTACAAGATTTTAAAATGGCACAACTGTGGTCCTAGATATCAGAAGCCTCCTATACGTGGAACTAGCGGAAATATCGACGTGTTTTCTCCAGAGTCGAAGATAGAGCTTTTCGGGAGTACTCTACTTTCCCGTCATCTAGGAATAGAAGACATTCACGACTACACTCCTGCTATCGCTCCTCGGAAAATAGCCTGGGAACCGATAACCGAACCAGAAGTCTACAATACTACATGCCAGATCTCTTCAACTACCCCTGGTGTCGATGAAATTACATTCCAGGTTATTCGCTCAGCATGGCCTAAACTCGGAAAACGAATCACAACCCTTTTTAACCATTGTATAAAACTCGGAGTACATCCCAGAATTTTTAAACAAGCAAATGCTATAATCTTGCCCAAATCAGAGAGGCGTGACCGCACGCTTCCTACTTCCTATCGCCCAATTGCACTTCTCTCATGCTTAGGTAAAGGACTAGAGCGCCTTATTGCCCGACGTTTTTCTTACTGTGCACAAAAATTTAACATTCTCGCTCAAAATCAATGTGGTGCCGTCAGTCGTCGATCCGCAGTAGACTTAACTACTGCTCTCATGTGCAACGTAAAGAATGCCTTAGAAAGTGGAAAAATTGCTGGTATTGTAACAGCTGATGTGAAGGGAGCTTTTGATGGAGTTCTCTGCAATCGACTTCTCTTCCGCCTACGGACACAAGGCTGGCCAGAAATGATAATTAGATGGGTACAGTCTTTCTTTCAAGATCGAACCGCCAAAATACAATTTGACCAAACAACTTCGGGCCCATTCCTAATCTTATGTGGACTGCCTCAGGGCTCTCCTGTATCGCCAATCTTATTTTTGCTATATTGAACCCTTTCTACGCCTTTCTAGGGGACTGTTTTGATATGCCGATGATGGCTGCCTTCTTGCCACAGCGAGAACACTTGAAGAATGGCAGATTCTCTTGCCAAAACCGCCTGTGATATCCTCACTAACCGGACACAAGCATCCACTGCGACTGCACGTCGTCTCATAGCTGAACGCTATGAGACGGGGATTAAAACTAACTGGCATAATAAAGCTCTAGAAAGATATAAAAGATTAGATATCGGATTGACTAGTAAACCGCCACCGGAGCTTGGATTCATTTCCCGAAAAAATCTAGGGCTTCTCCTAGCTGCTAGATCAGGACATGGTAACTTCGCCTCATATCATCATCGATTCAAGCATACAGAAGCTGACACAGTCTGCTGCTGTGGACAAGGCCGGTCCCCTGAACATCCGTTCTACTGTAGAAAACTTCGGCAAAAGAGGCCGCCTAGACCCCCATCATCTACAGGACTAAATGATGATATTAAATGGATTCTTGGCACAGTAAAAGGTGCAAGAGCCTTTGAAAAATGGTGCTTGGAAGCTAAGCCATATGACTAAGCATAAGTTAGAAAATCAGCTATAATTCATAATAATTATATACTGAGGTTTACAGAGGGGGACAATATATATATGGAAAGGTTGTAAATAACTATTGGCTTAATTTAGAGTATAGACGTACTGATTAGGTAGTCACATGAACCAAAACAGCTATCGTAGTAACACGCGAAGCCAGTATAGTTTAGTTGAGATGTCTTATGACGAATTGAAATGCCTGGTATAGCTTTTGGCTGCGCAGGCACGCCAAAAGTCCCTAGGGAGACACGAGGCCAGAAGTATTTTTCCACGAGCCTGCTTGGCGCTAAATGATAAATAAATAAATGAAGCGCGGGTCATGTCTATTGTGACTACATACCAACAGTCACATCCAAGTATGCGATGCACCTCTTCCTCTGACTTAAAATTATTGAAGCTGCAACCTAGTTTTTATATATCAATTCATGAAGAATGTAACTAATTCTTATGTCATCGCCTACTTGAGTTAACTTAAGTCCTAGAATATATAACACCGAACTATTGATTATTTTATGAACGAAAATTGCTGCAATGAAAAACGTACGCTCTATCCTACAGAGGCTTGAGCTCTATTTATCTATATCCAAAATTTAACTTCGAACTAAAATACCCTGTCAATTCTGTACTTAAAGATCTACTCACAACATTTCAAATCCACATCTTTCACAACGATTGCAGTGTCATTAAAACTTTATGAACCTGAGAAAATAGTGGGGCCAAATTTTATCCTATGCTCTATCACTGGGCAAAACCTCGAACCGTAAAAGCTCCGATTTAAACCTCAGTAAGCATTACAAATAAAAAGTAGGCATTGAGTGGCAAATGAAATATCTAGGTCGAGGGCCAACCCGAAGGTGCTGCGGGAGTATTGAAACAACAAAAATTGCCTCTTAATTTGTTGGCTGCCTGGATTAATCCTTAAAAAAATAGTTGGCACAAACAACCTAAGAAGAGACAATTCTCTGCTTAAGCACAAATCTTGGACCTACCTTCTGGTTCACACGCATTCTACCTTGAGAATGTCCAAAACAAACTAGGATAGAATATGATGGTAATAATCCTTTTTTATAGAAGTAAATAATCCAGCTAGGATGTTGAAATGGTCCACGGATCTGTATTCAACTGGTTCATTAACAGTTATGTAAGGCCTTTCATCTAGAGCTGGGCCAGCAAGACAAGTATATGATACTGGTAAATTACAAGAAAATTCCAGATCTTTATAGGCAAAGTAGAGGCAAAGAGTGCATATTATAGTACCGGCTAAAAATTCTTAAAACTACGTCTCGTTATCCATATAGTATTTGTTTCAATTCTTCCAAGCTTTGAAAATTCCGTCCTAGAGGATATACATTGACAACGACCATATATATCTATGGTTGCTTCGTCGAGGAACAGGATGAGATCCACGGCATATTCTAGTACCGATACAGGAACTTTGGCTTCACCGAGATAGTAACGGGGTGAAATACTTGTTCTTCTATTATCTCCGAGTTTAATTTAGATCGCTCTTTTAGCCTGCCAATATACTAGTAATCCCTGAAGGAGGCTGCATCTCAGTGGTGGCTCTTAGGTAAAGAGATCTCCCATTCGAATTCGGGCTAATCAACTAGTGACAAATGATTCCACCCATTATATGAGCTAGATAGGTAATTCTTGTTCCTTTAGTCTATATCTCAAGCGGCCTGGAAGAACTGTGTCAAGGCTCTTCTTATGTTCATACTTAAAATGGAGGCCAGTTTTCTTTGTAAGCGGGCTTTCTCGGCATCATGAATGAGGCATCCAACGAGATCGGTGGATGAAAGTTTTGCCCATCAAACTTTCGAGGCCTTTCCCTGGGCATGACAGAAGCGCTCCAGGGCGCCAAGATTCCGATAGCTGAGGTCCCCTTTGTTGGGTTTCGGGAGAAAAGTCACCTTTGCCGTACGAAATGCCCAGGGATGGCAGCACTGACGTATACATGGTCGATATAATAGTAGGGCCGCATGCTTCACACTGTCCCAACAAGCGGGTGAGATCTTTTAGTTATACCGTCGATCCTTGGTGCGGTGTTTGTTGAGCAAAGTAGGCATTTTTCGGTCTTATCTATATCAACTTATGTGTCTAGGTGCAATTTAGCCCTGCAAACAGCTGGTTCTAATTCTAGGCTAATATCTTCGTCGCCCGAATTTTGTTCTAATAAGGCCCGACGGGGGGCTGAAATTTTATCGCTAGGATCCGTGAAGGTATTTCCGTCTAGCTTTATTGGGAGTAGGCCGAGGATTTCGTTGGCTTTATGCCCAATAGTAAATTCAAAAGTATCCTTAGATTAGCGTGCTTACTCAATTTTTTCATCCAAAAACCTTTCTTAGCTGCTCTTGTAGCCTTACGTAGAGCCTGTTTCTCTAATATAGCTTTGTCCTATATTCTGTCCTTGAGATATGCTGCTGCCTTCTCTGCATACTTATTGTTCCACCATTTTGTCCCTACCCGGATTGTTGTTTCTTTAGTAAAAATCAGTCCATGTTCAATTGAATACTCCGGATAATTTTGTTGGTATGATTATCTAGATCTTATAGTAGAGAGACCGCGGCTGGTAGTGCTTCCTTAACTCCGGCTGTGAAACGTGGGGCATTCTCTAGAGTGAGTCTGAAGAGAACTTTGGAGGGAGGCAGTTTAAGACTAGTGCACGACACTATGGACAGTAGTGTTTGATGATCAGAAGTCGTATGGAGATGTTCCTCAATGTTGCATTGAATGAGTGGGTTATTGGGTGAAAACCAAGTTAAGAATGCTACCTCTTCTATGCGTAACTATATCGATAGGTGAAGCTAAGACTAGATTGGTTCTATGCCCCCATTCGAACATTTCTTCGGATTTCCTCGATGCTGTGGCGCGAAAGTTCCAAAGTGGGTGCCTAGTATTGAAATCTCCCGCTGCTAGGCAGTTTTACGATACTTGCTGTGCTTTTTGAGCGCTAATTACTGCTCCACCTTCTGTTTCTTGAGGAAGTCAATAAACATTGGTAACTGTAATTGAAGGTGTATCTCCTAAGATTTAGATCTAGCTGATGTCTGCGGTGTCTGAAGGGTGAATTTGTATAGGTTGCAGTCCTCTACCTCTTCTGATGTATGTCAACACTTGTGGCTGTAGATGCCACTTAAATAATGTGCTGAATATATCTTATTCGTGGTGTCTTTTGGTAGTTTTCTTTTCGAGATCAGGTAGAATCCAGGGTTTCTGGAGTATGATGACGTCGACTGATACAGCCCTTGCTAAAGCTAGGGCGATGTCATGATTAGTTTGCCCTCAGGCATCATTTGCCTGAAATATCTTCAAGTATTTCCATTGGCACCTCATTGGATTGTCTAAAATTGAGTGATGGTAGTATTAAATTCTTCTGGGCATTTTCGTGAGCAGATTGCAGCTTCTTTGGCAGCTTTGCCTGCTTGTTCATTTTCTTCAATTTTCATATGACCTGGTACCTACTAAACAAATACTTCTATCTGGTGCGATTTTATCTCTTCCACTCTGTCATGAATCCGACAGGCGAGTCACTAGCCAGCCCTTGGTCTTAAATTCTATATCCTCAAAATTACCAGCTGTGAGTCAAACGGCATTGATGTCTCTTAGAAGTTTATTTGCGGCTTATAATACTTCCTTTACACGCGTGTTTCCCCCTTATAAAGCCAAATAGAGTGCAAGATCTAACACATAGTTCTGCGTCAAATATCTCTTTATTTTGATCAAGGCCAACTTTGCGCGAGCACCGTTGGCCAGAGAATCTTTCCCAGGCTACCGCCGCTCTAACCTTACCATTTTCTAGCCTTGATCAATCCGACTAGTAGCAGAGCTCTGATATTATATTTTTATACTGTTGAGCCTCGGATATAGATAGCTTCTCCTGAAATTCCGTAAGCCATTAACCAACTATCTCGTTATGTTCACAATCCGTGACAAAACTATATGATAGCTCGCAAACACCTGATACGATATATCTCGCGAAAAAAATCGGCGTCACTTTTCTTCACTAGTCGAGGGACCCCACAGCTTACTACTTCCTCAGACAGTAACTTGGTAAATATTATCTCATCCAAAGATACCTCTGGAATCCTATTTCTTATAAATAATACGCCAGTTGCATGGTGGTCCAATAAGCAAACTGTCACTGCTCAAAGTACATGTGAGGCATAGTGTGCCATATTAGCTAAACTTGCAGTGACAACACAATAGCTAAGACCTCTACATGAAGAACTTTTCAAAGTGGAAATCAGCCCAATGTTAACAGAAATAGACATTACCGCAGCTTATCACTGCTAATTCTACTAAGGTCCCAGCCAGAAACCGATACTTCCTGATGAAACAAGAAACAGTTCAAAGTATCTTAGTTAAAGTGAAATATACACCTACAAATGATTGTAAAGCCAATGGACTGACAAAGGCACTACAACGACTTCTGCTTTC
Source organism: Oidium heveae (assembly GCA_003957845.1). Taxonomy (NCBI): domain Eukaryota; kingdom Fungi; phylum Ascomycota; class Leotiomycetes; order Helotiales; family Erysiphaceae; genus Oidium; species Oidium heveae. The sequence goes on along the minus strand of QVIK01000612.1, from coordinate 6,194 downwards.
AAATTAGATTGGACCTTTTGTGATGACTAATCTACTTACCACGTGACACCATGTACATGTATTTACTTAGATCGCGTAAATAAATATAGAACATACACGCCAAACGCTCTCCCGAGGGCTCAGAGGCCGGGCTTATCCTGTGTGCCTTCTTGGCGTTAAATGTATATAATAATAAATATAGAACATACTTATTCACCACAACAAAAATGCTTGTACTATAATTCTATTTTTAAAATTTCAAGAATAAGACTTTCATGACTATGTGGCTATGCCTCATCGTGTGATGATTCTGGGGGATTTGATCTTATCGTAATATCAATAGAGTTGATCTCTTTAAAAATTGTATCGAAAATTTGAGTTGGGAAATTCGTGTGTGTAATATCCGAGTTCCGCCAAGTTTAATCTACAGCTAAACAACTTTGTTTCATCAAGAATTGTATCTGATATCAATATTAACTGGATATACTTAATTTAATCAAATTAATTAACCTATCTTTGGTCCGCTTCGATCCTAACACTTGAGAAGTCTCTTCTAATATTTCTTCTTCGTGTCTAGGACTTTTACTTAGTGATTTATAGCTTAACTTTTACTGCCTTGGGGCATGGACTCTAAATCTGATATAATTCGTAACAACCATAGGACAGAAACCCAATCTGAGAGTAAACTTGAAAAAAAGAAATCCTCAATATTATATTGCTATACCTCTTTGAGAATATCAATAAATAATGTCCCATTTGTCAAGCCAATGAACTAATTTTTTTGTAACCTGTACAGAAAATCATTAATAAATAGATAAAAGATATCTAATAGTTCGTAATACTCATCGCAAGTTATATGAAAATTTTGAGATTCACCCCAATATTATGGGCACTTAACATCATATTCCTGACAAAATTAATCAAGCACCCGTTCTTTTGTTACTACATCACCAACCGTCGAGAATTTTTGCTTTGACAAACAATCCTGGTCCCAGTTTCGCTGTCACTCCACCTTTGATTACCAAATTATCTTCTATCAATTCACGTTTATCGTTTAGAGAGAACTCAAATCTACCGATCAAGACGGCTAAGAGGCATGCAAATTCCCCCCTAGCAAACCCCTGACCAATACAGCTCCGTGGTCCATGGATAAATGTGAGGGAAGAATAGTTATTAGCAGCTCCACCGTTAGCTGGATATGGGTTGCTGTCGCTCGGGAGCCAGCGTTCAGGTTTAAACTTCTTGGCATCGGGACCCCATAATTCCTCTGACTTATTAATGGCCCATGGCACTATAACGATACGTGTACCCTTTGGAATCTTATGGCCTAGAATGGTAGTGTCACAGGCAGCAACACGCATAGTCATTGCAACTGAAGGATAATATCGAAGGACTTCACTACATACAGCATTTAGGTACGGAAGGCCATCAATTTGGCTGCTAGTTATTGAATTTTGTGAGCTAGGAGGCGGTAAATTTGCACGGATTTCTGCACGTAGGAGCGACTGGCAAGAGGGGTTGACACATAATGAATATATAGCCCAAGTTAAGGCAGTACTGGTAGTTTCATGACCTGCTGCAAGAAAAGTCATCATCTGGTCGATAAGGTTCTCTTCCGAAAAAGCACCACTTTGGAGTGCTATACTAAGTATGTCAAAATCATTTAATTTCCCTTGTTCTAATTTCTCTTTTTTGAGCTGAATATTATTCCGGCATATATCTCTGATGAGAACAATAGCCGCCTCTATCTCTCCATTTCGTTTCACGGGTATTCTTTTAATGAGCCATCCGGGAAAAAAATTATTAAGTAGAGCAAGATATCTTCCTTGACGAGTGGGCTTAAATACTGTTCGATAGGTTCGGCTTAGTGAAGCGTTGGGGTCACGAATAGAATTAAAGTCTTGGCCAAAGCCAGCTAGTCCAATAATATCTAGAGTAGCTCTACCTGCCCATTCATTCATCTCTACAACGGCTTCTGTTTCTGAGATTTTTGTCTGTTTAGTTACCTCTTTCTGATATTCTGGTAACTCATTATACTTGATACCACCATCCCTTACTTGTGCTGTGATGGCCTCAGATACTTCGACAGCCTTTTCCCAAAATGTAGGGTATAAATCTTTGATGTGTCTGTATGAAAATGCTGGCAAAAGGTTTCGTCTTTGATTTTTATGCTCATCCCCTTCTGCTAGTAGAAGACCAATCCCCAATAGACGGCTGAGTCCTTGAACCAATTGGCTGGGTTTCACGAATTCATAACTTCTAGTCGTAAGTATCTCTTTTAAAGCGTTTGGAGAAGTTATGAAAAGGCGTTCAGTGTTAAGCATGCCCAAATATCTAATTATGCCATGATTTGGTACTATGCTCATCCTATATACTTGTTAAAAAGAAATTTCCAGGTGAAAGATAAAATTTTTACCATTCGATCATAGGAGAGCCAGTTGGAAGCGCTGAGATATATGAGAAATGCCCATTCCACCAGCTTCCACCTTTCGGACTTGGAAAGTGTTTTAATGGTGATAAAAATTGAGGATAAATTAGTATTGTCCAAAATGCCCAGGTAAAACAACAGAATATAGAGGAAATTAAAAAAGCTCCAATGTAGCTAGATGGCAAGTAAATAGCTTGTAAGTATCTCACAGCAATGTAAGAAGTTACCGCGGAAAACGCTGTAATTTCTTTCAACGGGAAACCCGACATGGTGATTTGTTTTTGTTCAAAAGCGACGTTATCAAATGTTATCTGTCGAAATAAGATCTAAATAATTTTTCTTTTGACCTTGTTCATACCGGTGTGTTTTACCGGCCTTCCCTGTCATAGAGCGTATGGAATAACACACTACTCCTATCTATCATAGATTAGTTCAAATAGATAAAGCTTAAATCTGGCTTGCATGAGAACGCCGATCAGTTGAGCTAACGGTTTCAAGGCCCCATTCGCTAAATCAAATGGAGGCTCCATTTTATGGTATTCATGGCATAAATGGATAATCCATATGTTGATTTTGCCTTAATTGCACCCGTTTATACTTTACTGGGATCTTAGATCATCCCGCATTGTCCAGGAAATGTTGGTCTTGGCATAAATGACCACTTCATTTCTGTGTCTGGCGAACAATTATGAAGTACTCCATTTTCAAGTGACAATGCTGCCTCTCCGATCTACAGTTGGCGTCACTAACGATTAAATGAAGGGAAATGTTAAAACTATCCCATGTCGATTAAATTAACCCGTTTCCCTGCTATTCCAAATCCACTTAGTCGTGTATCTATCAATTATAAGGTTTGCCAAATAAGGGTCTTTACATTGTTAGGCCAATCACCACAGCAACTTTGGGTAAATCTCGATTCAAGTTATTCTTGCTTACTAATTGTACAATCTATTCACTCAACTGCCAAAATAATCACTAAATTGACAGTTAATCATACCTACCTAGGTATAAATGAGAGGTAAGTACCTATTAACATATTTCTAATTTTCTATTATTAAACACTTAAGCTGTGTAAATGTAGCACCCTTATTTTGAATATTTCGTTCCATATATCTTCTCACGGATTTATAACACACATTTGTGTCACAGCCTCAATTTTTACATGAGACTTAACTACCACTATGCACAAGTCAACAATCAACATGTTACCTGCACATGAATCGCTCTATTTTAATTCAATTGCTCGCATATTATTAGTCCTTAAGTTTCGCTTGTAGAAAGCAAAAATTGTAATCAAATATGACAGACGTGGCTGATTCATATCGAGGGTAGTTAGTGGTCATGAGGAGGAAAGAGAATCTGTGTCCATATTGATAGACTGCCCGTTTCGAATAGTTGGGTGGCTTTAGAAAGATAAGTCTTGAGGGTGCTTAGAATCTTCACAGCCGATTATAATCAGGAGCCTTCTTTTGATATTAATGATTGTTCCTCAGCTCGTTGCCTAAGATCATTTTAACAAAAAATAATCTGACCGCTATTGAATACAGGAGTAGCTCTAGGACAAATTCTGACGAGCCTGCGTCAAATTGATCATTAACAACTCGCGATTAGGAGAACAGTCAACAACGGATATAGTAGGTGTAGAGACGAAGAGCTCATGGGTTGGTTCTAATCGAGGTGCTATTTAATAAATCACACCAAGCTAGATGGAATATTTAGGTCAAAATGGATGACGAGCCCACAATCGATTTGCTTAAAAAATATCTTTACACGTTAGCGATGGATTTTAATTATAAAATGATCCATTTCAGTCTGCTGGAAGTACATAATATTAGAATTTATATCTTCAATAAATCCCTTAGCGTCGCATTTGCATTCATAATTAATTTTCAAATTTTATCACTTTGTAACGGCCAGTAAGTGGATAAGTGCCTGCGGCATACACTTTCTAGCGCATGCCGCAACACTTATAGAGAAGATTCCAAAACCATAATTATGGAATATCTTGGAATCTCTCTTGTTTCCATGCGATTACAAAATAGCTTGTAATAGTATAGTTAATGATAGCCTTGTAGAAACCAATCGAACCTTCTCGAAGACGACCATCAAAACGAATTCTTGAAGGCCTTGGATAGAGATACCATTCACTGGAATATAAATACAGAATGTGTATGTAAACCTGGAAATCAAAGCTAGGTTATAAAATTACCTACAACAAGTTTAATGCTCATTGCTTTCCTCTCTATTAACTGTGACATACTTGAGGCCCATAACGTATTGTAGCCGTTCAGACTGGGAGTTTCAAGCACTAAGTTTTACCCGAACAAAAGTCTAACTCTGAACGACCCTACTCAAATCAAATTAAAAAATAAGTTACGGGACCTATCTATTTAAAAATGATATTGCCACACCTGAAGAAAAATCGCAAAATGTGTTTATTGAAATTAACATGGGGCAATAAGAACGGACTTGGGGTGGTTTAAACATTTCCCTCAAATGAATACTTTCATTATCGTACCCTAATGCAACGGTAGATTTTCGTTTACCAGGGTCTGAGAGGGGCAGGCATAGAATCGGAAGATCACTCTTAATCGGGTATCATCTTTCTCTGAGTAAGGTTCAAAATAGCTCTCACCGATCTTGACAGGAAAAAATTGTAGGGTGTTTTATCGGAACGTAAATATACGCGGCTTTGGTTTAGTCTCACATACCCTGCCACAACGGTAATATAATGTTGAGGTTACTGATTGGTAGAATTATATTTAGATTGAAATATAGATTGTGTTTATTATTGCTAAGTGTCTATAGGTTCAACTATAACTCTAATATAGTAAACCAAAAGACTCCATAACTCCCCTCTTGAACATCAGGGCTATTCTTCTATATAACTCACTATAATTCTAGAATGCTGATTACAAATTCCAACAGATAAGAAATGTTGTGACTATGTTTTAACTTCCTCACTTCGCCCCCTGCATAAGTTATGTAAACTTCAAAGCTACCCGCATTATAAACTCTAACGTTTATGCACTCCTTGTTTATGCATACCCCTTATTTAAACATCCATGTCTAAATACAATAGGGATATTATGGAATTGGATCCTCAATGTTCCCACACTGTGGGGCTTACATTGGTTTTTGGTATAGTCGTCAAGCCTAACTAGGCATGATCTACATAGAAAATAGAGTTTATGCCACGCTTTTATGAACATTCTTGTTGTGAAAGTAGCTTATTAAATATCATGTGATAACGTATTGTAATTAGATAGTAGCTAGCCTTCTTCATAAAACCTTATTCATCCTCGGGCTCGGCAAAGCACTCTCTACCACACAACAAGGGCCAACCATGGTGGGATCAAACTTGCAGAGAGGCCAAAAGAGAATTCAGAGAGCTCTCTCGCATTAGAACCCCCACTCAAGCTGATAGAAAGGCATACAAAAAAGTAGTTAAGAAAGCTAAATTAAACTTCTTTCGGAAAAGACTTGACGAAGCTAGNAAGAGAATTCAGAGAGCTCTCTCGCATTAGAACCCCCACTCAAGCTGATAGAAAGGCATACAAAAAAGTAGTTAAGAAAGCTAAATTAAACTTCTTTCGGAAAAGACTTGACGAAGCTAGCAGCGCCAAGGACGCTTTCAAAATTTCCAAATGACACAAGTCTAAAGGACACTTCCGCACCCTACTCTTAGTAGACCCTCTCCATCCTGAAAACGAACCAGCCCAGACACTTGAGGGAAAGAGAGACATTATAGCAAGAAACCTACTATGTAATCAGACAGAAATAGAAG
>QVIK01000611.1:0-31643 GCA_003957845.1 Oidium heveae | reverse complement strand
TCTTAAATTTTATGTAAATAACGGGCGTGAACGAGTAGGGCATGCCTGAGGCCATGATCCTTACCGGCTCCGCCGGTCCTGTACCCAAAGTAGACATTATGGCTTATGCCTAGGACCTTAAATAGTATAAATAAATAAATATCAAAATTTGCAACTTGAAAAGAGGGTAAAAGATTAGCAGATAGGAACAACAAAAGCAGAGAAAAACCTTAGTCCTCAGTACTTTGTCAGACCCCCATCAGCATCTATAACTGCCTTACATCTGGCTGGCATAGTCTCAATGAGTTTAAAAAAGTACTCAGAGGGCACAGAATCCCACGTTTCCTTCACAACCAGTCGAAGTGTATTTCCAGATCGTTTTTTTCTTCTACCCAGACTTGGATACTTGAACTGAATATAGTCTTTCATGCTACCCCAAACAGCCCCTATCGGATTAAGGTCTGGGGAGTCGGGAGGCCAAGGAATAGGAGTAATGACTTTCTCCCCCATCTCTTCCATCGTCCTGTCTGCTGTGTGTGGAGGAGCGTTGTCCTGCATCACGGAGAGCCAAGGCCGCATAGAGACCACCCCATCAATTAGAGGTACTATTTTCTGACAATACTTTTCAGAATTAATAGAGCTCCATTCCTTCTCCCAAGATAGACAGGGACCTTTTTCCGGACCTGCAAAACAACCCCAGAAAATCCAGCCGATTCTATTTTTTGTCTTTTCACCAACACAGTTGATGTCATATTCTTCACTAGTCTAAATTAAAATGTAAGTCCAAGGATAAATTACATGTCATTTAGCAAATGTTTACCTTCCTAGTGATCCATTCTCTTGGATGCTCACCATCCTTCACCCATGTTTCGTCGGTCCAAAGTATGGACATCCAGTCCTCCACAGTCTAGTGAACGTGGGCTTCAGCCCATTCTTTGCGAACCCTCTTGGTCTGTTCGGATATCGGAGGTTTCTTGTGTGCCGGGTGGCGCCGATAACCTCTTTTCTGAAGCTCACTCTGAATAACTCTTTCGCTGACATTTAAATGTCTGAATGGACCAGCAGCGAGTTCGAGATAGGTCATTCTTCGATTTTTTGAAGTAGACTTCACAAAATTCTCTATATCGTTGACATTTTCGGGAGAATGTATTGACGAACGACCTTTTCTTTTCTTTAGTGCGATATTGCCACGGTGCAAGGCGTAGCCAACTTGAAGCAAAGATATTTTTAACTGATCGGCAATTTCTTTATGGCTTTTACCAGCATCACGAAGCCCGTGAATCTGATGAAGTCTATTAGTAATAATTCGTAATTTTTCAGTCTCAGGCTTACTAAAAGGGACTGGTCTCTAGACACGTGCTTCTTTTGAGGTGTGGAAGGTGAGGTCTGAGAAGAATTCATCTGCGCAAATAATCAGTCCCAAAATGCAATCTTTGCCAACTGAAAGGTCGACCTTGAGAATTAATTAATTATATTTGATAACTTAATAAATTTAGATACTCGCAAATTATAATTTATCTACTATGTGAGGATAAAAGTTAGGGCAGCGGACAAGCTTTTAATTAGGGTGAAGTTAGTTATAACAGAATAAATGTGCGACAAAGAGAATAAATCAACGAAAGTTATGAAATTGTATGGAAAATCAAATGTGTATAGTTTTGCCTTATAATACAGGCTTAAAATATGAATAGAGTTTACTAGCTCTGAACTAGCAGGGTATAATCCCTGAAGCGAGAAAAGACCCCCACTTAGACCCACCTACGATTTCTACCGTGGCCATAGGGTATACTGCTCCGCCGAGTTTCTGCAATCCATCTAAATTGAAACATAGTATTGAGGAAATGAAAGCGCTAACACAAAAGAAAACTTTCAAAGTCGCAGTTCCACTTGAGGCACCAACTGCTAAACCAACACTGAAAAAGACAACAACCCCCAAGCACTCATTGCCAAAAAAATTTAAGGTATAAGAAATCTCATAGGTAAATGTAGTCAGTAATGGTCATAAGATATCTAAAACAACTAAGTAATCAGTTGAATTGACGAAATCTAACGTCCGATCCTAAGGTTCTGTAATGCCTTCCAGCTTATCTATAGACAAAATCAGCCATCTTTGAACACGCAAGATAAAAGAATATTCATTTGGATCACTCAAGATCATAAATGACACAACCTATCACCTACTGGTGTTCGCGAAGCTATAGTTAAAAAACATTCTATTTCGCCAACTTGTATAAAATTTATTAAACCTTTCCGGTCAGGTTTCACTTTAAGCCCATGCAATACCCAGGCACGAGAAGCACTTTTACAGACAGCAGTCCGTCTCTCCTCACTTGGTGCTAAATTGGAATCTGCGACAAATTGGACTCCCGTTATAATACCCACAGTGCCTTAGACTATTTGCACTACTGAGGGAAGACTGGAAGATACAAAAAGTATGTTAGGCGACGAGGTAGAAAGAGTCACAGGAATACATCCCTGTGCATTAAAACTCTATGGCTATAGCCGACACGAAACACCCCATCGAACATGAATGGCCTTTTTTCACGAGGGCTTCTCATCCTGGTATCCGTGTATTCGATGAGTCTGGGATAATGAGAAATTATCATAGATTTCTGCAATCGCTGCAATGGCCACCACTTAGTAAGACATTGCTCGAGGGCACCTTCATGCGGGAACTGTGAATCAACAATGCATGCTAAAGATAGGTGTATGGCCTACACTAAATGTAGGAACTGTGGAGGGCCACATAGATCGGACAGTCAAAAATGCCTTCCTCGGTCTACTCGCCAAGGGATGCCAACTAAGGAACAACTAAAGACATTCCGCAGTGCTGGGGATAGAGAGTACCAAGCAGTTGCTCGAGCCAGGGCCGCCGAAGCAGAAGCTAAAGCCAAAGCAGCAGCATATACAGTTGGTACATTGAAAAATACTGAAAATAATACTCCTTGCAACTCCCAGGCGTCGCCGGTCGAAGACTCGACGAATGACGCCATGCGTTTATAAGAGGCGACCCAAGTGGCCGTCGCTCCCTCCATCACTTAATCAGATTTATGTTAATTAACGTGAGAAGAGGGAGCTCAGCGCACGACATCGCATTAGTTCGTGCCGGTGAGCTGCAACTCGATGTCTTGTTGATACAAGAACCATGGTGGTCAGGTCGCACCAAATCACACCCTTTCTTCGACCAACACATACATACCTTATGGCGATGCAAATATTCGTCCGCGAGCAGTTACATACACAAGAAAGGGGTCTAAAGAAATATCTACAGTTCAGCATTTTCTACCATCGCCCACAGGTGACTGGACTACTGCTGGATAGAAGTAAATGAGGTAACATTTCTCAACGTCTATGAAGGTCGTATGATTGCACTGTAGTAAAGCCCTTGCTAGACTGGACTCCTCCTCCACGCTCGATTGTGATCGGTGATTTTAACTCTGTACACTGGGCATGGCAACCTTGTGCTTCCAGGTACTATGGCCAAGGAAATGAAATTGAAAAATGGGTAGATGAGAACAGATTACTTTGCCTTATTATTTGATAGCTAACACATCGTGCAGGGAACACTTTAGATCTGGCATGGACAAACATTAGTGAAACAACAGCATGGGTGGATCGAGATGAATGCATGACGAGTGACCATCTTCCGATCTCTGGCATAGTACCCAGCCAATTTCAACCTACAGCCCCACCAAAAAAGATATTAAAAGTTCCAAATGAAAGTTTGCCTTACTTCGCACACGTAGTGTCAAGATGGATACCACCTTTAACTGGCCTAAATTCAACGGATAATCTCGAAGTACTTGCTGAAGATCTCTGTAGGGCTCTGGAAGATGGAATTAAAGTCGTGGGTAAACGCTCTAGCGGCGGAAAAGCTAAATCAGCATCTTGGTGGACTCCAGATTGTAAGACCGCACGTGTGGAATATCGTAATGCAATCACTCGATTTGAACGCAATGAATTTGCCAAAATATATAGGGCCACAATCGCTTGTGCAAAGAGAGAATATTGGAAAAATAGAGTAGAAGCAATATAATCCCCATCTGATATTTTCAAGCTCATGCGATGGGCGAAGCTAGGCCCCAGCAAAACCCTACCACCTCTATTTCATAATAGAAGGTTAATAACTGTGCCTCTAGAGCGGACTAATGCATTACGGGACAACCTTCTCGCACGATACGAAGCTTCGGAAGACCTTCCTGCAAGATCAATTACTGAAGCCGCGCGTATTTCATGGGCTGAAGAATTGTCAGAGGTAGAGGTAAAAAGATGCTCAATCAACTACGCTAACACTTGCCCTGGAGCTGACGGAATCACGGTCGAACTATTAACTGCATGCTGGGACAATATTGGAAATCATATCACACATCTGTTTCGCGCATGCTTACGTCTTGGATATCATCTATCCTGCTTCAAGCAGGCAGAAGTTGTTTTTCTGCCTAAGGCTGGGCGGGACCCAACAAGTATAATAGGATGGAGGCTCACAGCCCTTCTCTCTTGTCTTGGGAAAGGGCTAGAAAGATTAATTGCCAAAAGGATGTCCTGTTTAGCTATTACATTGGACGTGGTGGGAACACAACAATTTGGAGCACTATCAAAGCGTTCAGCTACTGACCTCGTCTCATGCGTAGTGCACGATATTGAAGAAGCTCGAACTCAGAAATAGTATACAACTTTTGTAACGCTTGACGTTCAGAGTGCTTTTGACGCTGCCCTGCACAATCGTCTCCTGAAGAGGATACAATCACAAGGCTGGGCCGGCTCACTTCTGCGCTGGATAGCATCGTTTCTTGGAAATTGATATGTTCAGGTCCGATACACAGGAGGAATTAAGAACCCCAAAAAGCTGGTGTGCGGAGTCCCTCAGGGCTCACCAATTTCACCTCTCCTCTTCCTCCTCAACTTAGCTGAACCAATACCTAACAGGAAATCTAGAGCTATTTTCAGCTATGCAGACGACATTGCAATTCTCGGAATAGGGCGCACAGTCACAGAGTCCGTAGCAACTGCACAGCAAGAAGTAGATTACTTACTAGAATAGGCAAGAGTAAATGCTGTCTCTTTTGACGGAGATAAGTCTGAAGTTGTACAATTTCCTGGGAATCGTCGGGAGGCATCTATTGGAGTACATGTAAATGGCAAACATATTAATCCTGCAGAACACATTCGATGGCTAGGAGTTCCATTCGACTCACAGCTATTCTTGAAACATCACGTGGCAACGTGGTGTGGAAAAGCTCTTAAGATAGGTCAACACATGCGAAGGTTAAACTCAGTAAAAAGGGGAGCAGCTCCTGGACCTCTAGTGACGGCAATTAATACATGTGTCATCCCGATAGCAACATACGGCTCGGATGTGTGGTGGCCAGGAATGACAAGATCAACTCTCAAAGGAATTATTACGCCTCCGACAGCACATTTGTGTAATCTTATTGATAAGGCTATACATAAGGCTATACATACAGCATTAAGGGCTGCTTTGCCGGTACGGAAAACAACGCCAAATACAGTCCTTCATAGAGAAAGTGGAATTCCACCGGCATGGATTATTTTGGAAGGAATCCGTCTACGACTTGCCGCCAGACCAAATTTGCTAAATAATCAACACCCACTCCGTAGACGGGCGAGTGTATACCCTAACATTGGCACACCTAAATACAAAAATTACGCAAACCCACGGTTCTCAAATCGACCATAAACACAAATGTCGCAGGTTCAGAGAGCGTCTAGCCATATTACCACCATCGTCAGAAAATGCTGAGGCATTGACAATCCCTGTATACAAAACTTAAAACTTATTCACAAATGACTAAAGAGGATGGATTGAAAGCTCACTATAAATGGGCCAAATCTATCTCCCCACTGAATATATGTGCCTATTCAGATGGCTAGTTTGAAGGACACGGTCGCTCTGCTTGGGGGCATGCACTTTAACGTGGGGGAATAACCTTTATGAAGAATCAAGGAATTCTACATGGGGGTGAAGTGTACGACGCGGAACTTCCAGGAGCAATGGCAGCACTTCACACAGCACTCTCTGTTGGAAGAAATGATGAAAAGATAAACATCTTATTAGATAATTCAGCTGCGGTAAGTGCACTTCAGACTGGTAAGAGTCTTCAACGATGTAGCACAATGAAATAATGTAGAAGTCAGATGGGTATCTGGGCACTCGAAGATTAAAGGAAATGAAGATGCCGACAGTGCTGCACGTACAGCTTTAAACCTACTTCCCCCCCATCCTTTGCAACCAGCCACCATCTCTCTTGCTTACCTTCGACGTCTCATGCAGCAGCGCCGACAAGCATTAGTCAAAGAATGGTGGTCTATAGCATTTCCAATTAGATACAAGGATTTGAACTCCAAAATGCGTCGTCGTAAGCCACCAGAGTTTGCCTTACCAAGACACCTACTCCAGACTCATAGCCGCTAGAACAGGTCATGGGGATTTTGCGGCCTATCATCGCCGCTTTAGCCATACAGACGCGAACTTAGTTTGAATTTTTGGATTGGAGACCTCTCAAACCCACTTTATCAAATGCCGAAAAAAAGCAACGCAGATGCGAAAGTAATGGGAAGGTTTTACAATGAATGTTTTCATCGAACAACCCCTTGGGCCTAAGTTCCTCGAGAATTTTTTAAAGATTACACAGGAAACTGACCGCTTCGGTCAAACATCCGCAATTTTATCTTCTGCTGGACGTGAGGGAAATAATTAATTAATTAAAAAAAATACCAAAATTATGGATGGTAGTGGAGGCCTAGTTTATGAATTGCTATGCCAAAACAAAAGTTATTTAAATCTTTACGTTTATATATTTTATTGTAGTAATTACCCTTGATAAAAATAATTGAACTGAGTTAAGTACTTTCTATAATTGGAACCCTGGCCGGCTTCACAGGTCCTAGATTTATAGAATTAGAGCTCAGGCGTAGGACTTTAAAATGAAAACAAACAAACAAACCATTTGAAGCACGGGCCACATTTGGGTAATTTAACGGCACCGCTAATGTACCCGTGCTTCATCAAAATCTTCAACTTCACAACACATTCACATTCTCATCACTATATCTTTATCAAATTTTAATTATTTTAATTATTTTTGGCTGATAAAGCTGTCGCATTCATTTTTATACTTTATTATTTAATTTTTAGAAAGTGTGAAGGTGTTTCTCAACAGAAATTAGCTTTTCTATTTTGATTCTGCGAGCAGAAAAATCACTGTTTATTGTTTTCTTCATAACTTTCGCTTTTCTTCGTATATTTTAATGGCAAAAGCTCTACTAAATCTCGATCTTAAGAGAATATGATTTTAAATGTTTAATTCTTCAGGTTTTTCCAACAATATGATGATGTTGGGCTTCAAACCAGAGTGTACAGAATAGTTGAGATTTTCGTGAAGATCAGGACGACAAATAGTGCATGAAATTCTTAATTAAATCAAGAGCTTCTTCAAAAGCTTGTTTTGAATTGCAGAATTCTAGATGAGCCGTGTTTAGATATAATGGGTAAAAACTTCAGGTAAGATTGAAAGATCATCTGATATAAGGCTAAGTTTTAAAGGCTAGAGATCTACATAAAGATTAACCTGACCGCCTAGACCCCCATCATCTACAGGACTAAATGATGATATTAAATGGATTCTTGGTACAGTAAAAGGAGCAAGAGCTTTTGAAAAATGGTGCTTGGAGGCTAAGCCATATGACTAAGCATAAATTAGATAATCAGCTATTATTCATAATAATTATATGCTGAGGTTTACAGAGGGGGACCAAAAAAAGATTATATATTGAAAGGTTGTAAATAACTATTGGCTTAATTTAGAGTATAGACGTACTGATTAGGTAGTCACATGAACCAAAACAGCTATCGTAGTAACACGCGAAGCCAGTATAGTTTAGTTGAGATGTCTTATGACGAATTGAAATGCCTGGTACAGCTACGTCCCCAGGGAGACACGAGGCCGGAAGTATTTTTCCGCGAGCCTGCTTGGCGTTAAATGCTAAATAAATAAATTTTCTTCTTTATCGTCAACACACTCTTGCCATTGTTGCAGACGTCATCCACCACAGCCGTAGGGTTCGTAGACGACACTAATATACTAACCTGGTCGAGCTCCACTGAGGAGAATTGTAGGAATTTGGAGGAGAGACAATGGATTCTGTGAAGAAGGGGCAAGGAAGCATGGAGTTAAGTTTGCGCCGGAGAAATACCAATTGATGCACTTAACTCGTGCAAGAAAGCGACATAATCTCGAAGCAACAGTAAGTATACAGGGACATCTAACCCCCCCACAGTCTTCCCTCCGAGTCTTAGGAATTTGCTTCGACCCCAAGTTAAACTGGGGTGCCCATGTAAAGAAAGTTGAGCAAAAGTCTCATACCCAGGTACAATCGATTAGTAGATTGGCAAAGTCTATCTAGGGAGCGACACTTAAAAGGTCAAAAATATTATACAGCACGTTAGTGAGACCGACCCTCACGTATGGGTCCCAGATTTGGGCCGAGGCCGGGCCTGGTGGTAAAATTCCCGAAAGGATAGTTAAACCCTTGAGAACCGTTCAGAGAAAGTGCCTAAAGCAAGTCACAGGTGCATATAAATCCATAAGCAGTAGAGTTCTCGAGCATGAAACCTCTGTGCTTCCAATAGAGTTCTATCTTAAGCAAAGAAGGGTCCAATACGCCGGACTATCAGCCAAGCTACCTATTCGAAAGACAATTACTTCAGCATGTAATCGAATCAAGCAGCCAGCTCGAGGGAGAGAGGAGCCACACGACAGAAACAGAAGCAATGATATAGCCGAATGGAATCGAATTTGTGGAAGAGAAGAGCAACCAAGACGACAAAAGGTGGCTGTGAAGATAGCAGCATTCCAGGAATGGAAACTTTCGTAGACAAATCACAAGAACTCTGGATACCCAACACCAGCGAACCCGCAGACTTGGAAAGCAGCTAATATCTTCATGGATAATAAAACGGGTAGATACAGAATGGACTACAGAGGAACACCAGTCCAAATTCACCAAAACCTTAGTAGGGCCCAGAGCAGTATCGCTAGACAAATAAGAAGTGAGCACATCGGGCTCAATTCTTACCTGTACAGAAGAAAAGTCCCTGGAGTTGACAACCCAAAGTGCCAGTGTGGATATCCGTCCCAAAATGTCAGGCATATGGTCATGACATGCCCTAAGTGGGCGAGAGGACGAGGGGAAATCCTGCGAAAGGCGAAAGACAGGTCCTATCAGGCCATGATTCAAAGCCCGGAAGATGTGGCTAGAATTACATAGTGGATTTTAAATGAAGGATACTTAGAACAGTTTCGACTTGTAAGTCAAGTCGAGGCGGTGATGCGGAAAATGATGCACAGAGCAGTAAAGAGGTAGGACGGAACTCTCACTGGACGTAAAGAGTAACGCACTTCCTGAAGGTAAACTACAAAGTTATTAGATGACAGTTTTTTGGGGGGCTTTTACCAAATGGTTTCCCCCCGTGTAAATTTAAACAATTAGATAGACACTTGCATGGGCCCCTAGGCTTCTTGATCGGGTTAATTGAAATCAAATAAATAAATAAATAAATAAATAAATAAATAAATAACCCCTTTAGGGAGTTAGATGAATAGTGTATAGGGGTTAGTTTATTAGTTAAGCCTTTTTACCAATTTAATATTATTAAATTTTAAACTACATAATAATGTAATACTTAAAGGTTCTTCCTATTTACAGGCTCAATGCAATTATGTCTCAGACAGTATGCTCCTTCTTTTGCCTACTTCAAGGTTCCTGTCATCCAGTATTTCTCCCTAAGTCCTCATTCGAGTTTACATTTTGAGGATCGATTAGCCCATCTTTATCTTCAATTTCCAGAAATCTAAATGAAAGCCGCTTAAGTGTATGAGGTTGTTGGGAAAATCCATCTAAAAGCAACTGGGTGCGAAGCTCCCCTCTGTGATTTTTTCCTGCCGGACGCAGCAGATCTGACTACAACTACAGTGTCCCTCGATCCATGTTAGCCTCCTCTAATCTCTACCCAAGATTCATACCTCGAGAAAAATTAGAAATCGTAAAAAGGTATCAGGTAGTCTAGGTACAAAATATAAACCGAAAGCGTCGCCTAGTCCACCTATTTGATTTTGTTATGGATCTGAGATAATCGAGTAGCTCATCAGAATAAAATGATGATCCTAGCTAGTAAAGCTCGGATTCGAAACTACAGAGATGATTTTTTGGCGAGCAAGATTTTGTTGATCGAAAGAACGGAAGTGTCTTGAATTTTGCTTTGCTCTTGTGAGCTTGTTGTTCACCTTCCCTATGGGTAGCACATGTCGAATCATGGCAAAGACTTTCTAAATACAGCTAAAAATTTTTATATCTCATTCTTCCTCCTCTTGCTCAACGTTATGCTATAGTCGTAACCAATATCATCAAAAGTGTTTTCAGGAGCGTGTTTCAAGAAGTCAATCTAAGGTGTCCAGCTTCTCAACGAGAGCCGAAAGTTCATATAGGATACCAGACAGAGGTATTGAGTCGTCGACCCCTATACATGTAAGTTTAATAGAGTAGGATTCATATGGATGAACAGAAATTACAAGGGATTTAAGGGTGAACAATTAGAAATCTTACATGTTTTATTATCTTGCTTAAAAAATGCTTTATTGAACAAAAAACCACTGCTTTGATACTTTTTTGTTGTAGATAATTATTTAGCTTAAAATAAAAGTAATGTTTGAACCGGCTTTTGATAGAGGTGCTATGACTTTATTTGAACGGATAGCTTTAATAGTAACCAACCGTTAAGCGTTGCCAGAGTGATGGTGGAAAATGTTATCCATTTCTGTAGTAATTCTAACGGCACTAATTATCATATAAAAGACGGCTGGCTGAAAGGTAAAGCAAGGGGTGCGTCGTATATCACGACTCGTAGCTACGTTCTTACTCCACTCGATAAAACAACGGTAGCATGGGAGCAATTCTTAATCACACTTTTGTGAAATCTAGTTACGCGACCTGCCTTATATGACTTGCCAAACTTAGTTCCTAAGTCAACAATTCTAGCCAATTGAATTTCTTCTTGCTTACTATATCAGCCTAAATAACTTTGTTTGCAACGGCGCTTAATTAGCTAATAATTTGTCAAAATAATATTTATTATCTAGAAACAAGTAGATTTTCAACAAGGCTAAATACAAGTAATTTGTATTTATTGTTAAGAACTTGGGATGATTGTTGGAATTTCTATTTTAAGATTACATATATATTATATATAGAGTTGAACAATAATGATAGCCGACAACAACTTTCAGCTTTAGTTTTTTATGATAATAATATTTTCGGTATATCACGTGATAATAGACGGATTTAAGCAATCCAGGTTATTTAGCACCTTCTAATGTATTGATTAGGTACATGGCCTAAGCCTCAGATTTTCTGGATGTCCACTACCTCTAAGCATTTATTTCTCCCGATGGATAGAATAAGGCGGGACTCTCATCACTCCAAGGTAGTTAGTTTAAATTGAAAGTAATAAGAAGAAATTTAGCTGATCAGGAATATTAGCAGAGATCTGTTGAGAATATACCATCCAACAATAGCTACATTTTCGACAACAATTTCATATTTTAAACTCGGTACTCTCTTTTGAGCTGGAAAAACATTTGGTCTATCATTATATCAGGCTAAAATCTGCACCAAAAACTCAAAATAAAATAGTCCCGAACATCATATGAAGAATGGCCGAACGAGAAGAGCCTCAAGTCCATCCTCAACATGATTCATTACCTTTGCCAAATATTATTGATCTCACAAACGAAGTTGAATTCGTAGAGGCTCGAGGGTGGGTTCCTGAACCCCAAGGTGGGCCTCAGGAGCTACAGTTCATTGGATCAAATAGTTCAGTCAGTATGGAAAATGTTGTTGATCTTACAAGTGATCAAGAGCAAAACGAAAGTGATGAGGTTATTTTTACAGGACAACGTACACTATTCTTTCGACAGAACATGTTCCAACAAAATCCACGACCAGGTCCACGGATCGGTTCACGGCCAGGCCCGCGGCCAACTGTTGGTGGTAGCACTCAGAATAGCTTACCCTCGAATAATTCATCATTGCTCGTGCCATCAAGATCAGTGCTTCCTGTTGTTCCTTCAGGAAATCGTCTTAGGACCGTTCGTAGTAATCATGGTGGATTTGCAGTCGATCTCACAAGTTTTGGACAAATGTTTTCTTCTCATTCTATGGAAAGAATACCGGCAATATGGCAGCTTGGTGCTTTACATAACATGGCAAATCATCTTGATTACGGAAATCGTTCATTTGAACAAAGGCCTCATGCAAATCATATGCCACCACCAGCTGCTAGGGATAATTTCACTCGATCGCCAACTGCTTCTGATATTTTAGTATGTCCTAGCTGTGACGAAGAACTGACACATAATAAAGAAGATTTCCTTGTAAAAAAGGCAAGTAAAGTTTCAAATAAAAAGGACAGAGAGGAACACCCCTTTTGGGTTGTCAAAGAATGTGGCCACGTATGTTAAGCTGATAGATTCATCATAATAATCTTTCTAACTAAGAACTAGGTTTATTGCAACAAATGTTATCAAAATCGTGGTGACAAAGCTAGAATAACCGGCTTCCGCGAAGTATTAAAACCATCAAACGCCAAGTCAGGTACTAAGAAATCCTTAGTATGTGCTGTAAGTGACTGTAAATGTGACATAAAAGGCAAAGATAAATGGGTTGGAGTCTTTTTGTAACAAAATGATACACGGATTTTCTTCAATTTCATATATGTTATGATAGATTTTTTCATTTAATCTTAAAATGATTAATAAAGCGTCGGCGTTGGAGCAGTAGAGGAGAAATTATTGCTATTATTCTACATACACTGTAGAAGTTTGGCGTTGGTAGGGCTTTTGCAAGTAATGGGAAATGAGTTTATAATGGGTTGAGTTTTGATGATCCATGTTTTGGGAAAATGATTTAATCTTCAAACGACTGTAAACCTTGAATAAACAAGATAAAGTCTTTATTTATTTGATGAGAGTAAGTTCATTATTTGAGCTTCATTGAATGAATCAGGCTTTGACATGGTTGGTGTTTTAAAAATTTAAATCACAGTGGCACCTCTTAAATCCAGCGGACAACTTTTGAATAAGATAGGTAATTTAACACCAAACAGCATTTCTTGGGGTATTTGGCGTCACCGGTTGGTAGACATTGTGTTTAAGTGGTCGGCAGATATGTTACTTGTAACTCACCACAACCCAACGGGTTATTAAGTCGTAGTAAGTCTTGGTGCTTAGATTGGGACCCCACAACTCAATCTAACAATGACTAAGCAACATTGTAATAATGAAGTGATCGAAATATAGATTATGTTATAGGATACCAAAGGGTAGTGAATATGTAATTAGCAGTTTCGATGGAAGTATTCTTTTAATATTCCAAACTGGATCTATAGAGATATGCATGACAGTAACATTGACCAAATGGCATTATTAGCCGCATAAGTGGAGGGAATCCGATCATCACTGCTGCATTTTGATATCCAACCAACCAAGATATGATCAAAAATTACATAAATAGCACGATTGTTCCCAATCAATCTCTGGAATGGCAAAAACAGAGCATAGCGTGAAAAAATTATAAAGTTGAATGATATTTCAGACAATTTGTTTCGGGTGTCTTATTATTAACCTACCAATAAGTAAATGATAATGCAACAGTGTCAATCGCAATCTGCACGTTTCTTTCATATCATACCTTAAACCAATGACTACGGTGATTCCTTATATTGCATATTTTTCCGAAATCAGTATAGATTGAAAATATTCTGTTTGCTAACAAACAATGGCTCGTATTCATTCTCAGACTTCAGGTGGTACAGATTTCCAGATGTACTCATCAGAACAAAATTCGCCACAATCATCGTTGGTTGATCCTCCGGCATCTCCAAGCCGTGCAAGATTGCGCTCGCTCAACTATTTACGAACTTACAGGCCAAATACCACCTCCCAGACTAACACAAGTAGGCATGTAACCAATCATGCTGGTAGTCAAATGCGTCCCATAGAAAGTCGGGAAGGTCGTTCTACTAGCTACATACCGCCTCCAAGAGTTGCAGAAACGTCAAGAAGCTCGAAGAAATCCAAGCCAAAAACGCCTGAAGTTGAGAAGAAAACCTCCAGGGAAATTTCTGCACATATTAGTTGTCACGAGAGCTTAGGAACAACAAGTGGCTGGCTTCCAACTGTAGGGGGGCAGAGTGGAGTATCACGGATTGCTTCGGAGCCGCAAGCAACTGCAACTGCATCATCATCCGCCGTTTTATCGAACAACAGTATATCGATTGATTCATCGGAAATCTCTTCTGTTATGCCACATACTTTTCAGCCCTCTACTGGGGGCATTGTATCTGAGATATCTCATCAAAATACGGGAGAGCCTAATACATTAAGCGGTGAGGCCATAGTACCGACACCTGTGAATAGATTAAATGCCCAGGGCTTAACCCGCCAACTTCCATCTATACGATTTTTAGCACATCAGGATCCACGAGCTTTACGACCATCATTAGTTTTCACACCTATGCTTCGCATATTACCATCGGGGAAGGAAGTTATTAAAGTTGGCAGATATTCAGATAAAGATATTCAACCTGCTCACACACCTAATACACCTTCCTCTGCGCCTATTGGTTTTAAGTCTAAAGTTGTAAGTCGTCGGCATTGTGAGTTTTGGTGCTACGCTGGAAGTTGGTTTATAAAAGATGTTAAAAGCTCATCCGGTACATTCCTCAATCATATACGGCTCAGTGCTCCTGGTACTGAATCAAAGCCCTTTCCTGTTCATGATGGAGACATTGTTCAACTGGGAATAGATTTTAAGGGCGGAGAAGAGATGATATTTAGGTGTGTTAAGATAAGATTAGAGTTGAATAAAGGGTGGCAAATAGGTCCTAGTAGCTTTAAGTATATATTTTTCTATTACATTCGTTCTCTTTATTTCACCTCTCCCTAACATATTAAATAGTATGCAATCACACAAGC
This sequence comes from Oidium heveae, assembly GCA_003957845.1. Classification (NCBI taxonomy): domain Eukaryota; kingdom Fungi; phylum Ascomycota; class Leotiomycetes; order Helotiales; family Erysiphaceae; genus Oidium; species Oidium heveae. The sequence goes on along the minus strand of QVIK01000611.1, from coordinate 16,614 downwards.
GATTATGTGAACTAAACAGTTTGGGCAAGGCAACTTCCAGTCGACCATCGCAAGATTGCTCTATCTGTCTATGCCCAATAGCTGTAAGTAAAAATATTTATAATCTTTTGCATTAGTACTAATTACTATACTTGGCTCAGCCGTGTCAGCCTTTATTTGTAGCACCTTGTTCGCATACCTGGCATTACAAGTGTATACGAGTAATTATCAACGGACCACATTGGCCCCATTTTATTTGCCCTAACTGTCGAAGTATTGCTGATTTAGAAGCTGAATTGGAGGAAACTTGCTCTGAAGAGTTTGAAGAAGCTAAACTTGAGAAAAAAATGATAGAAGACAAAAATAATAATGACTCTTCAATACATATGTCTTGGACAACGGATAACCCATCCAGATTGGATTCATCTTCTGGAATAAATGGTTCACAACAAATAGGAAGAGTAGGACATAGCAGTCAAGTACTAACAGCTATAAGACAGAATCCTACTGAAGCAAATACTAATAAGGATTCGCAACCACTCAATGGACAGTCTCATAGACTACAATATTTTCAAAACGACCAGAATTCTGCTTCCTCAAGTACTTATACTAGAAACCTTGAAAGTACATTGTCACCCATTAACACTGCATGTGCTAGGGAATCTTCCGAGGTTAGCCAATTAGAAAATCTTGCATCACGCAGATTACAGACTCTCAGTCTTGAAAACATCGAGCTGGTCGAGGCACCTACAAGTGCAGAAGTGCCTTTGACTCCAACAAATAACCTCGGCCCTTATGTGTTTGATGGCAATGATAGTAGTGTTCGAACGGCAAATATTTCTCCCACGAGTTTCGTTACTGCTGATGTAGCTTCTGATAATTCAATATCAAACAATGTCATACAACAGACTGATTAGCTTCCTAGTTTCAACTTGACATTGGTAACGAAAAAAATTAATGCCGTTTTCGATGGGAATCCTACATTTGTATCAAAGTTTTTTTCTAGATTCCCCTTTTAAAGCATGGAATAAACTTTATTTTTTAAGATCTGGCATTGAATCACCACCATTATGAGGAAACTGTTTTAATTGAAAGCATCGGCGTTTAGGAGTCAAAAAAAGTAGTTACGAGCTGATATTTATTGATCAGAAGAATATTTTAATAAAAAAACCACTCCGTTTTTAATCAATTTGACAATGGTGCTACCTATCATTAAGAAAAAAAACTAATGTTATCATTATCATCTTGCGGATAATTTTATTAATGTCATCAAACCACAATATTATAATATTAATTGATGGGTGTCTAAAGAAATCATTTTTTTAAACCTGCCTCGAGCCTAGCGATTTCTCTGGCTTCAATACTATCGATACCGGCCGCATTTTTAAGACGCTGTAGAGATTCCAAATCTTTCATTCTAATCGCTTCCTCTACAGCTTTAAGACGCATACCACACTTTTCATACATAACTATGACATCGCTTGGCTGAACTGTTGGTACAATCTTCGGAATAAAAAGGCTTGCAAGTCTAGGATTACCAGCAGCAAGAATTAAGTTGAAAAAGGGCTTAGTAGAAGGTTAGCAGAGCTGATGCCATATTTTTTTTTTAAAGTTTTGGGGTCTTACCACCCATCCTATAGGCGACTTGCGAACCTTGGAAAGATCTTCAAGTTCATTCCAATCACGTTTCGATACTAACGCTCGTAATCTGAATTTCACCATCAGTAGTCATATTTTAGGAAATCAACTAATCTTACCTTATCCACAATGATGTTTTTTCGGAAATTTTGAATTCATTTTGAAATTTTGAAGCTTGACTCGAATGACCAAGCTGGATTAGTTTGAACATAGTCTCATTGACACTTAAGCCAACAAAAGACTCAGCAAAATCTCTCTCATGGACTTCTTGCATTTTGAGTAGAGTGCTCGCCTCGTGTAGTGCTTTTAATTCAAATGAAGTATCCTTTGAATCGGCCAACATTCTTGCCGCAATTGCTAGCTTATCTCTAGCTGTTCGATTATTAGGCTGTTTCAAAGCCTCACGTACGAAAACATTTGCACCGTCTACTGGTTTATCATCTTGATAGTAGAGATCTTTCAATAGTTCGGGGTCATCATCTTGTGCAGAAGATTCTACGATAGATATTGCGACAGGTCGGTTAGTTATTACGCGGCAGAATGAGGCAAGAGGAAGCTTTTTCTTTAGATGTAATAGTACAAATAGTATAAGATCAGAGTCACCACTCTCGATCGCCTTATCTAATGCAGTTTCATCCTCTTCCATGCTTAAGAGAAGCGATACTTGTTTGCCTGCACGCGGTTCATGATATAATAACTCCGTTGCTAACCGTCCGCGTCCTTCGTCATATGCCGCTCGAGAGATTTCTATAAAAGAAATACCTTTTTTATTTCCAAGTTTTTCTACTATCAAGCGACGTATGGTTTCATCATCGTCAGAGCTTACTTTGACTTTTTCCGATGCCCAGTGAACGTATATCTGATCTGTTGGAAGACGTAGGTACATAGATATTCTAAGTGCTAGGAGATACTCATGTCGATTTATGAGTCGTATAACTAACTTTTCAGGTGTAAGTCGAAGGTACTGTTCATAGGATAATGGAAAGCCGATTTCATAAAACCTGACGGCATTAAGAACTCTTAGAGTCTCGCACATGTCCACAAAATCGTCACTATTATATATATCTAATACAGATTTACCAAATGAAGCCGCCTTTAGAAGCTTTTTTTGTAAATTAATGTTAAATTCACACCCAGCTGCCTTGACCTAGATAAGGGTTAGTAAAAATATATACTTTCTCATCTGCATCAATATCGTACACATGTATCCACGGCTTGTACTAAATTTGGTCTTATGAGTTGAATATTGTTATCAGCTTTGGGTGATCTCTTTTCAAGCTGCTCTACAGCATCAAGAAGAATCGAGGCTGAAGATTCGGTACCGAACCGAAAGACTTCGTCTGTTGCTTCTGGAACTCTTTGAATGAAGTCACAAACATCGTTTGTTATCAAACGCACTCCGTCGAGGTCTTAGAAGTAATTAGTAATTTATTCCAGTGGGATGAGTTAATACTACCTCCAACTAGATGGATTCTACTGTCATAGTAATACTTAGCCATTGTATTGTTTGGTCCAATGATATGTAGCTCATCCTCCCAAGCGATCACAACGGCATCGTTACCGCACCATTGCATATCTTTGGGTGGCACTGTAGATTTTGAGTTGTGCTCGCTTAGTCTACTTTGAAAGTCGCTTGTAATGACATAAATTCTCCCCTTCTCAGTGTAAAGGGCAACAAATTTGCCATTAGGAGAAACACTAATGTGAATAAAGGGACCAAGATCAAGCATTCGATCCTCACACTCAGTAGTATCAACAGTAAATAGAGTTTGCCCTATATTAAGGAGTACTTCAACAGATCGAGTGAGCGGATAGGTAGGAGGGATGAGTGTCCAAGAATGAACCTCACCCACCGGCGGAACTGCAAGAATCCTTGGTCGAGGTTCCTTGTATTGAGTAATTGAAATTAGGTTATTATTGCACAATAAAGCCACAAAGCCAGTGCTATAGAACCTATAAATATGAATTATATTTTATGCTTGGTCAAAAATTTGGTGGAGTACCAACCTGCAGCTGGCAACGCCATACTCATCAGAGCCATTGCCGAGGGTAAATTGGGTGAAGTCTCCTTGGAAATTATTGTAACATCTTACAGTGCCATCTGAAGTTACGATAATGAGCTTTTCATCATCTGACCAACCTAAGCCTTTTATGGTTCCTTTATCCCAATTTATTCGACGAATAAGCTTCCCGGCACAGCTGTAAATATCAATATTTGATGTAGAAAGCTGTACACCCCGAAAGTTTTGAAGCTTCGATTCATCTCGGTATAAGGCTGGATGACAAAGATCATATCAGTCATCAAACTCATTCTAGCTCTTCATTATCGTCTGTAAATTAATGAAAGAAAAGGAAAAAAAAAGGTTTGTAGTAGGTATTATTGTCACGTGACTAGCCAAAGTAACGGGAGTCAAGTGTTAACATCCTAAAAGCTTAGAGAGGTATCTTTTAAATCAGGACAAAATCATCAAACTTGAATTTTGCACATAGTCCTTGATTTGAATCTGCTCTGTTAACAAATTATCATGATAGATCTATCATCTTCTGTTTATTTTTCTGAAAGCCAAAATCAAAATGAAAATCAAAATCAAGCCGTACCAATGGCGCCTCCATATGAGCATCCCGTGAGTATATAATATTCGAGCTCTAGATTCTGATCAAAAATCGATGTATACAATTGAATTTTTCGGTAAAAAACATCGCCTACTTTTTCCCAATCGACTGTTGGATTCGACATCGTCCTGTACTCTTTTGTTCGCGTTCTCACAGACACATTTTGTGTGTTTTATTTGGAAGAAATCTTAGGGCGAAAGTTTGAGAGACGTAACTTTTGAATTGCACAGAAGCTTGCATCTTAAACATATCCTGGGCTTTATGGCTGATCATGTGGACCGTGCTCAACGCTAATCAAAGAAACCAAGGCGACTACTATTATTGCTTTCGCATATACCCATCTATTCACCTACGGAAATGGCTTTAACTATATTTTTGCCATATGGCAGACAAATCGCTCATGCGAAAACTTCAAAATTTGAGTGATCTAGGACTTGCAATTCTCATTTGTCTCATTGCACATGAGCATTGTTTAATACAAACAAATATATCATCTCTTGACGATGTGACTCGTGAACTAGAATTAGTAAGTGACTCTGATTTTCTTATAAAAGGTGTTACTAATACCAAGATAAACAAATAGATATTGACTAAGATTTTTCGTCTTCGTTATATCACAGTTGAATGTTCCCAAAGCACCACGCCGGATGAATTCTCTCATTTCATACTCTTAACGGAAACTAATACAACGAGGTCAGAGGGCAACACTCGAACCCGTTATGATAGAATCTACAATCCAGCTACGTTTCAATCTGGTTCCCGATCCTCAGCCACTAAAACCCAAGTAACATCTACTTCTATTTTTAATGTCATCATTGCAAAAAACTTAAATTACACTTCGAGTCAAGTACAAAATCAAGTACTAGATCTTATGAGAACTGGGAGATTACATTCAGAAACTTCTTCTCATAATGTTCCAAAGCAATTTCTCTTCATCACATTACTGGCTGCAGGGGAAGGTCCAGTACTGATAAAGCATCTAAATGATTACATTTTTATTTCACACTTTCACAATCCGCATAATGGACCAGAACACGACGAGGAAGATTTAAACGAAGATTCTTCTTCTTCAGTAGTGAAATTTAGTTCCTCGCATCGCGATACTTGTAAACCCAACTCATTACCTGTTGTATCTCTTCAGGTATGAATTATACGATGATTGTTTTACTGAGCTCATACTAGGTAGGAGATCGAAGAATTATCGGAATTGTGTAAGTCTGTGATGCTAAGCATGGAAGTTAAGCAATACCAAATGGATATAATTTCATTCCTCAGAATTCATAGAGCTGTGGCTTGTGGCATAACAGCATCAGCGACCAAAATGTTTGACAAATTGGCAAGGTGCCTAGCAACAATACATAATCTAACGTTTGTAACGCCGTCTCTAATTACTCTCGCGGCTAGAAAGATTTATTTGCATCGCATACAAATAGTTCAGCCAGAAAACGAGAGAAGCATGCAATGGGGTAGTGATATCGAGGCTGTCGCAGCGCTTTTGAAGGGGATCACAGTTGAAGATATACTGGAAGAAGTACTTGGTGACTCGGGAGCAGAAACTCCATTTTAGACTTAGTATACCTGAATCTCAGATCTTTTACCAATTGAAAAAATTATACCAAATTTCTCATCTCTTGGATTACCGTTGTATTATGATGAAGGAAAGTCTTTGTCCGGGTCAATTCAATAAATATCCACCCTATAGGAGCTTATAGATCTTTAAGAGTTTTGAGTCGTTTATTTTAAGCCAAAGCTTGTCAATGTATAAGTCACTCTTCGGGAGATTATGAGCTCCATGAATATTCGTCATCAAAAGCTATGACTAATGCCGTAAGTATTAATCAGTAATTCTGAAATAATATCTCAAATAGCCAATTTTATGAAAGAGGTTCCACTAAACTGATGAGAAAGCCCATAGCACAGACTGGAGTGGTCCAAGTATAATCGCAAAACTATGAAGTTTGCCATTGTGCTGAAATAACTGACTAACATGGTCATATAGCTACCAAACTTCTTTGATACGGCATTGCCATCCAGATCCAGTATTTAATAGTGGAAGACTGATAAAAGCATTAGTGTAACTCAATAGAATTCAAAATTCTTACCTAGCACCCAGACACCATCCCAACTCATTATTTTTAATCTTTTTTGCAATTTTTATTTCTCTATTAATGGGCATTTCGTAGCCTGTGTGCAGAAGTGCCACAATAAAGCTAAGATCAAGGCAGTGTTCAGGTCGACCTCGCAACTCCTCAAGAGCCCCTGGAATAGAAGCAAATATTCCCCACTGGGATTCGCCACTACAGACTTGATTAGTTAAACCTAAAAGCTCATGAAGAGTAAAACTCTCGGGCATCCCAAGCGGATTTATACGGTCAAAGAAGTAGGAGAATGTATAAATATCTTCCGTGGACAAGGAAGTAGAGAGTGATGGCTGGTAAACTCCATTAAATGAACAAGGGCTAATAGCACAATCGGCGTGCTTATACAAAATCTTCTCTGCTAGTCGACGACATTGAGCAGGTGCCGGAAAGGAAGGGCCTATCATATTGACTGATACCTTCTCCCCAAGACTGTGATTAGGACCCAGTTTTACTTCGATTTGACGATTCATTCCAGGTATTATACATGGATTCACAATTGGCTGCGATATCCATTTATCATCAGAGGAGTTTGTTTCATAAATGTCCTGAATTAAAGTCCTATGTATTGACTCACGGGCTGACATTAAACCATAGCCAAGGTGAGAGTGTTGATAAAGCTCAAAATCTTGGTTTCCAAACGACAGCTTATATTTATGATCTCCATCAACAAGTCTTTCGATTTCACTATGTTTGAATGTTGGTTCAAAAACGATCTGAGTCGATCCCCCACCAAGATCCAGGACAGCAGCAGTACTAGTTTTATCCTCACCGCCAATTTTCCCAAGAAGATAATTTGTAGTGATCCAGGCATATACGCCTTCATCTTTTCCGTCCATAATAGCAACTCCATTTTTCTCATCTGATACGACAGGAAAAGGATAAGTACTTTCTAATCTACTCCGAACTGCTTCAAGAATTGCCTGGCTCATCTCTGGACCGAGAAGCCTCAATCCAGCTGTAGCCTTGACTGCAACTGGAGTGCATAATTTCAGTTCATCAGGCACTATTTTCATTGCTACGTCCATGAGAATATCTAGACTCTTAGCAGCCTCCTCAGCATTTGATTTATACGAACTAAGCCCAGAGCCACCGGGCCTTTTTTCTGTCATCTTAAATTCTTCATGTTCAAGATCTGGTGTTGGACCACAATTATTGAACTTATATATATGAATTCGAGATCCAGTACTTCCAGCATCTATCATTAATACATACTGGATTAGTGGTTTTGATTCATGAAATGACTTGGTACACTTTGTTGTCAATGGTAATTTGTCTGAAGCTGTGGATCCAATATTTATTTTGGTGACTACGAAGTTCAATTAGCACTATGAATGTTATGACAAGAGCCATCGCACCTTCATGGTAACTCTGTTCTCCTCGCAATAAGTAGTAAACCAAAAATACGACCAAGAATAAAACGCCGCCAGTCTTTAAAAATCTAGATCGCTGACTTTGCGTCATCCAGCCGAGTTTTTTTTTTTTCGAGGTGTCTGCTAAATTTCTTTCGGCAGTTCTGTTTTCAGGCCAGGCTGAGTTCTCACGGAGATCGTTCGCTCTGTTTTTTGCCTGATGCGAAGTTAAATTTCGCTTCATGTATGTGAGTGATCATAAATTAGGGAACACGGCAATCGGTTCCTAGTAATCTATGTTGGACTGTTGGCAGATCAGAATATGTATTATCGGAATTATAATTGGCTGTTGATCGGATTAAACTAACTTATAGAGTATGCCAGCCTTGTGTTAGCGCTCGGTTCAGTATCTTGTTGTAATGCTGTTAGTTACGAGCAGCAGCGTCCGAAACAGCTCTGGTTTCCAGCACACTTGGCTCGTCAATTTTGTCAGATTTCACTGTTGATTCTTTAACTAATGTTGAAAACGAGGCGGATAGGCTTTGATACACCATGGCATTCAAAAAAGGAGTAATATTTATAGTCTACGTACTCGTTTAAACTGTCTAGTGCTTGATCTCATGCAAAAAGACTCGCCGATATTCTGTATACATAAAGTGTAGTGAATCGCTTGCTCTTAATTTAAACGTATTTATTCAAACTCTTGATTTCCCTATCTCCTTTAGAGGTATGTAACTTAATCTCTTTGCAATTTAAAAGCCACGGTTACTTGAAGTCTATGTTGATCATCAGAGGCCGCTCGCCTAGCCTTTCTTAACCAAGGTTCGGGACAACCTAACGCCGAGACTGACAAGAAAGACATCATCATCAATTAAACGTCGAATGAGGGATGAAGGGCGATGGATGACATGACGGGTAACAAATTATAGATTATGACTATTTGATTATGAATGAAATATGTCCCAAGTTCATACATATTATGATAGAGGATTAGGTTAAGCTTATTTGCTATAATTATTTTTGCTGAAAGCTTTTTTTGCCATCCTCTTGAAATCTTCTATTTATCTAGAGGCATTAATATGGGAAGGTGATGAGGCAAGACTAGAAAAGGAGAGAGGGGAAATTTCGACCATGTGTAGATCTGTTGCAACTACCTGGTCGGTCGTTTGAGAGGGAGCCAATATAATGTGATTTTCGAAGATTTTTGGCTAGCAGTTGCACACTTGAAACTAGCAAACATTTTGTTTGTTCTGAAAAATTGCAGCTGACTCAAATTCGCAAATATGGGTACGCGTAGACGGTGCTGATAGCTCGTAGGTATCTTTCATTCTGACGAAACCGGCATTACATTTCGGCTCATATACTCGGAGAAAGTCAGGTGACTACGCTTAAGCAGTTCAGCGTGTCAAGGGTATTGTTAGTGTGTTGACATACAATGTAAGTAGAAACCATCAATAGATTAGATAGAAAACACAACATACTCTTGATACATTTTAGTTTCCAGTGACCTACGGAGGGACTTTATAATCGAACTGCAAGCCGACTTAATGTATAGAAATCCTATAAGGAAAACGATCATTGATTTTTGAGAAAAGACGAATTTGCCATCCAAACTGCCTTTTGTTTGCTGTTTGTCCCAACGGCCGAATAGCTTCAATTTTCTCAAATAACGCGCATTTAGACGTGTCAATTTTGATTCGGAGTTAACAGCCATATGTAGATCCCAAGACCTACCTTATACAAGCTATAGTTGCAGCACTTTATGAGCGACATAATCTTCGATCACAATCACCTCCCTTTGAGCATCTTATTAGAACTTGGAAATTGTGCTATGAGTAGCCAGATCACCTTTCTTGAGCTTGATTTAAAGATTATAATTCAATCATCCGAATGTGAACAACCTAAGTTATCCATATAGCACTGTTTTTACCACAATCCATTAGAAAATCGCTTTTTTTCTCCACAACCAATACTACGCCATTAAAACTGCACCATTCCAACCTTAGACGCTATTATCTCATTTCATGTTTACTAATCTTGGCACCTCAAGGACAAGACCCTCCAGTGCTTACCTTTTCGAAGACTCAAGTGATTCTGAAGATAGCAAACTGAAATTGGGAGAAGAGCCTGTGTCTGAGGAACCCTCCCTATCCAAGGTAACAGAAGATTTGATGTCATTGAGACTAAGTACATTCTTTGAATCACCTATCCTATTTAGAGAAGCCACGATATTAAACAGAGAACGATCAATTATGAGTAAGCAGACAAAGGCCAGAGTACCGAAGCTCACACTCCCTTACTGTGATGGAGAGGGACAGAATGCTGACCAATGGATGGCGGCATTAAAGCAAGATTTGGGGGCCCAAGACATGGATAAAGAAGATTATCCTCATTTATGGTTAGAGGCTTGGATGGACCAGACATTATTAGTCAGGAAAATTATACCAAATCGAAATGACACCATTATAACAGAAGTAGAGGTCTTTGAGTCTGAATTTAGATCACGATTCCCGGGAAGTTCAACAACTGTCTCTCAGCCATCAAATTTTCTTTATGCTCAAAGCTTCAAACAAGAGTCCAACGAAACACTAACTCAATAAATTTCTCGAGCTAGAGAGCTATGGAGCTCGGCAGGTGGGAAGAGAACATTGCAGAACGATCCTATGCTTGACATGGGCTGTCAAGTAATTGTCCAATGTTTCGCTCTGGACTATATAAAGAAACAGTAAAGTATAAGGCAACTGAGAACGGCGCCATGGGAGTGATATTCCTAGAAGATGCGATTGATAAAGTAAACTCTGCCGTTCAGACTTTGCAACATTTGTATTTATATGGGCCACAAGCAGGGATCGCATGGAAATCGCTGTCGCAAACGAGCCAAGGAATTCCGGTGTATAGTAATTGTGCACACGTTTCCTCAATAAATCATACGGACTCCAATTTTATTCCAGCAGCCCAGATTTTCCCGTCATCCTTGATAAATGATCGCAATTTTTTTTAGAAATCCCTATTCCCATCATCCGAGTATTCAGCCACAAATACCACCTCCATTTCAGCCTCTACCGACCTTTAATCCATTAATTCAACAACCATCTACAAATATACTTGCCTTACCATCTATACCTACAAGTAATTTAGTTCCACAAAGCCAATGTGAAAATACTCATAGGTCCCAGCCAATTACAGAAGTCCCGAGGCCTCAACAGATGTGAAAGGGCTATCAACAACACATTGAAACAAAGGTATGAGGTCCGAATACTGTTTATTCTCTACATGAGGAAAAAATATTCTACATACTCAGAGAGATCTTATATCCTTCTATCAATATACCATGACTTATCCTATATATTTCCATAGTCCTTAAATATAAATTTATTGTTACATATATGAAGAACAAACAATGATCGAGGTATAAATATTGTCCTGGTGTAATTAGTTTATTATAGGGAAACACCTTACACATACGATAAAAATAAAAGCTATAACCAAGCCATGGATCCAAAAGAGGCAAAAGAGATGGCCTGTAGACAAGAAATTGTGGTTGCACAAAATTGTAGAGGAAGGTGTAGCTTGCAATATGTATGAAACCACATTGGCAGCAAACGGCTGGTTCTCGGAATGGAATGCACAGGCAGTGCTTGTAGACAAGACTTTAGATCCAGAGTAGGGTGCTGAAACTTGCATTACTTTTAATTCTCGAAATGTTAAAAAGGATCTACCAAGAGCTAAGATGCCTTTGATGTCAACAATTCACGAATCTTTAGATGATCCTAAATGGAAAANAGACTTTAGATCCAGAGTAGGGTGCTGAAACTTGCATTACTTTTAATTCTCGAAATGTTAAAAAGGATCTACCAAGAGCTAAGATGCCTTTGATGTCAACAATTCACGAATTTTTAGATGATCCTAAATGGAAAATTTTCTGCCAGTTCGACTTTAAACACTCTTACTGGAGCATAGCACTAGATAAGGAATCTAGACATTACCTTGCCTTTACTCTTGACGATCTCCAACAAATGCAGCCTACTCGTCTACCACAAGGAACAGCAAGCGCGACTTTTGGCTTATGTGAGGCCTTACGTATCACCAGCCCGGATACTGCTCGAAGGTCTTCGTCTTCGTCTCACAGCTAGATTGAATTCACTAGATAATCGACATCCCTTGCGAAGTCGAGCAACCGTGTGTCCTAACATAGGTACACTTAAGTATAAAATAAAAAAGAGACTATCATTACGACCCGAAACCCAAATGTCACACGTTCAACGAGCTTTCCGACAACTTCACCCCTGCTGAGGCCGCTGAACTATTGACTGCTCCGAGTTTCTGTGGGAAATTTGATAGTAAACCACAAGAAATTGAGACCCATAAACGATGGATAACACAATTTGGTCCATTAGAAATTTGTGCCTACTCTGATGGATCATTTTAGGGCCACGGCCGCTCTTCATGGGGATTCGTACTCAAACGATCAGGCACTTTCACTTTCAAGAGAGGGAATGGGATTCTGCATGGCGGTGAGATCTATGACACAGAAATATATGGAGCTACTATTGCACTTCTAGCCGCACTCGCTGCAAGACAAAGCGATGAGAAAATATTTGTACCGCTTGATAACCAAGCAGCGGTGGCAGCACTAAGGACGGGAAAGGCCTCTTCATGTTTACTGCTGACCCGAACGTTTCACGACGTTGCTCGTAAAAAATATGTTGAAGTAAATTGGGTGCCAGGGCACTCTAAGATAAGTGAGAATGAGGAGGCAGATGCTGAAGCTCGCGCTGCAATACATAGACTTCCAGCAGTAGATATACCACCTAGATATATTACGTTAGCCTACCTTCGACGGTTTATGCACTAACGTCGTCAGGCTTTACTAGATGAGTGGTGGTCAACAGCTTGTCCGGCTCGCTATCGAGAATTAGATCTGCAGATGCGCCGTTGCAAGCCCCCAGAGCTCTCCTTAACCCGTCATTTACTTCACAATCTTATAGCTGCTAGGACTGAACATGGAGACTTTGCGGCATACCATCGCCGCTTCATCATATTGAAGCAAACTTTGAGTGCGTCTATGGGCAAGAGACCTCTCCCACTCATTTTGTTCGCTGCAGGCTTTACACACAAATTACACGTAAACTTAGGAAAGGCTCGACAATAAATGAGTTCGTAAGTCAACTCCTTGGACATAATTGCCTTAAGAAGTTTAAAGAATTTGCTAGGACTACCGGCTGCTTTGACTGAATCCTGATTTACCTATCCTCGGCTGAATGCGTGGAAGGTTTTAATTAAATGGACGTTAAAAAAGAATGCTAGGAGGAAGCTAATGTGGGAAATGTTGGCTAAATTCATTAGAGATCCTTTCTTTTTTTTACTTTACTTTATTTTTTTTTTCATATAATTTTCCTTTTTTTTTAAATAAGTTGCTTCTGTAACGGCTGTGAAGCCGATGTTGTCCTGTAGCCTGTGCTATACAGCCCAGGCTTACGTCTAACTCGGTTAATATCGGCAGCCATTGGGTAGCTTTAGAAGCTTATGGAACATTATAGAATAATAATATTGAATGAATAAATACCTGCAGTATACTCATTTAGTTAGATTTCCATAGAAGAATTATAGTATTTACCATCTCTTATATAAATGCCCATTGCTTTCTATACTTGATCAGTTACAGCTTCAATATTTTGTTGTATAAAATACTCGTTGGAAATGGTGCGAACGAGTAGGTCACACCATAGTGTGTGTACCATGCCGCCTCCACTGGTCCTGGATCTAAATAGATGTAAGGTTTAACGCAGCTCGGAGAGCAATAGTTGCCCCAAGTATTTTCGCATCGTTTACTTCGCCACCGTGAAGCGTACCTTTACCTCTTTGGAAAATTACCCCGCCACGTTGTAGGACGTAGCCCCATGCTAAACGCCCGGTACCTTCTGATGATCTATCAGAGTAGGCACATATGTCTGTAATCTCGATGGTACTTATCCAATTTTGATGATCCTGTACTCCAACTACCTTCGATCCAAACGTAGGGTAGTATGTATGAGCTGGTAGAGGCTCCGCAGCTTCAGCTTAAGGTAGCTGTCGCAAGGCACGTTGAGCTCGAGACATTTGTTTTTAGGTCTCTTTTGTGACGGCTAGTAAGCCGAAGCTAACCTGTAGCCTGCAGATACTCATGCAGTCTGCTATTAATAGCATTCGCCCAGTAACTTTCCAAATATTTAAATAGTCTCACTGACGTCATATTCTAAAATGGTCTATATCTTACTAGATGGTTCTAGAGATATTGTTGATTATTCCATTATTGACGTAAACAATTCTTGGATCGGACAAGATACATTCTTTAGTGTCAAAGATTAGGGGGCTCTAGATATGTATAAAGTAGCTAGTTGATTTCTGTGATTTCTATTACTATAGTTGAATAATAAAAAAACCATTTTCTATCCAAATGATAATTTCTTTTGATAGCTAATCTGTGACATTTTTGATAGTCTTGATCTTGATTTTTATATTTCAGCGTGCCCACATTAGGACATACACTCGCTCTCCATCGGAGTGGATGACGATCATCGAGTGTATTAATACGAGCGGCAATTCTTAGGGGATAACCCTCAAGTAGTATACGAGCTGGAGGAATGCCCCCTTCCCTATGTAGAACAACATTTGGTTTAGTCCTCTAGACTGGGAGAGCAGCTCTTAATGCTATGTGTATAACTTTATCGATTAATCTACAAAGGTGTGAAGTTGGGGGTACCACTGTCCCTTTTGCTGCTGGACGAGTCATCCCTGGCCATCATACTTCCGCACCAAAAGTTGCTACTGGAGTCACACATGATTCTATCGCTGTTATTAAAGCCCTTGGAGCTGCGCCTCTCGTGACAGTGTTCACTCGTCTTAAAAAATGAGCTAATTTGAGAGCCTTCGCACACCAGGTTGCTACATGATGTTTAAAAGAAAGGTGAGAGTCAAGGTACACTCCCAGCCAGCGGATATGTTCGGTCGGACTAAATAAATTTCCATTCACTGTAATTCTAATAGGGTCTTCTTTCTTACGCCCGGGGAACTGAACTACTTCTGATTTACTGGCGTCACAGGCTTGAGGATTTTTCCTGCCGTCTATTATTTTCGTAGTTATTTCAGGGTTTAACGGTGGTGGAGGTGAGGTGAAAGGGGAATTGGGGGAATAGGGGAAGGATGATGGTTCCTTTTCGTTGAAGGGCTTGAGATTCTTGAGATGTTTCCGTTGTCGGCGTGCCCCTGATTAATGTTGCAAGAAATTTCATAATTTCATAATTTATTTATTTTATTTATTCTATTTATTCTATTTATTCTATTTATTCTATTTATTCTATTTATTCTATTTATTCTATTTATTCTATTTATTCTATTTATTCTATTTATTCTATTTATTCTATTTATTCTATTTATTCTATTTATTCTATTTATTCTATTTATTCTATTTATTCTATTTATTCTATTTATTCTATTTATTCTATTTATTCTATTTATTCTATTTATTCTATTTATTCTATTTATTCTATTTATTCTATTTATTCTATTTATTCTATTTATTCTATTTATTCTATTTATTCTATTTAAAGTCCTAGGCCTAAGCCATACTGTCCACATTGGGTACAGGACCGGCGGAGCTGGTCGGGGTCATGGCCTCAGGCATGCCCTACTCGTTCACGCCCGCTATTTACATAAAAAAAGGGAATTGAAAGAAATTAAAATTGAAAGAAACGATAGCAAAGAAAGGAAGAAACAAACATTAGGTCTAGCTTAGCATTTCACACACCAAGTTCGAACCCGCCATCTCAAGTTCTGGCATTATAATAACTACTCACCTCGCGTTCAGCAGAGGATAAGTCAGACATTTAGCTATCAAAGCAACCTGTAATCTCAGTAAAATCTTTAAATTTCTTGAAGCAGTTATATCCAAGAAGTTCTTTTCTAAAGGTATCCATATTCATACCCTTTCGTAATTTTCGCATTTGATTCGCATGCCGTCGGCAGCGAATAAAGTGGGTAGGAGACTTCTCCTGTCCGCAGACGCAATTAAGATCTGCATCGTAATGTTTAAAGCGACGATGATAGGCCGCGAAGTCACCATGTCCTGTTCTGGCAGCCAGTAATTCATGTAGTAGCCGCCTTGGTAATGCTAATTCCGGTGGCTTTTTGCGACGCATTTTTGCGTCTAGATCTTGATATCGAACTTGACATGCGTCGGACCACCATTTTTCTACCAGCTCTTGATGTCGCTGCTGCATTAGACGACGCAGGTAGGATAGTGTAATGTGGTTCGGCCTAGTTGGTCTCTCAGGTAGGTCTCTAAGTGCAGCACGCGCTTCCGTATCTGCTTCTTTATTGCCACTAATTCTTGAGTGACCGGGTACCCATTTAAACTCTGCATTTATACTCTTAGCTAAAGTATGACATAAATTGGTTAGTCGGATACTTGACGTAGATTTCCCTGTTTGTAGAGCCATTACTACGGCCTGGTTATCTAACAGTATAAATATTTTTTCCCCATTCAGTCTCAACGTCAAGGCAGCTCGGAGTGCCATGGTAGCCCCAAAGATTTCTGCATCATATACCTCGCCACCGTGAAGAATACCCTTACCCTTTTGAAAGGTTCTCCCTCCGCGTTGAAGAACATAGCCCCATGATGATCGTCCAGGGCCTTCTGATGAACCATCAGAATACGCACATATATCTGCTGTATTGACAGTTTTGATCCAATTTTGATGAGACTGTACCCCATCTGCCTTTGTTTCAAACTTTGAACTATATGTCGGGCCTGGTAGTGGCTCCGTGTCAGCGTTTGGAAATTACTTAATAACTGAGTTTAAATTTATATTTGATCTAAGGAAGGAAATACTAAAATACAAAAGGTTTTCTAAAAT
>QVIK01000610.1:0-31646 GCA_003957845.1 Oidium heveae | reverse complement strand
TAGAAGTTAGAAAATCCAAGAAATGCCTGTACATCCTTTACATTCTGTGGCGCTTTCCACTCTATAATACATTGTATCTTCTGGGGGTCCAATTTTACTCCAGTTGTTGAAATAATCATTCCTAGTTACTTGACTTCGGGGACTTCAAACTCGCATTTTTTAATATCGAGCTGGAGACCAGCTCCACAAAGCGCTTTGAGTACTTGTTTGACATGTTTACGATGTTCTTCTAGGCTATCTGAATAGATAAGAATGTTATCAATATATGCAGTGCAAAAGATGTCGAGGTATGGTGGCAAGATTTCGTTTATCCGAGCCTGAAAAGTTGCTGGTGCATTACATAGCCCGAATGGCATTACTAAGCTCTCAAATAGGCCATATCTTGTATTGAAGGCTGTTAGCCATTCTTGTCCTTCCTGCATCCGGATGCGATTGAAGGCACCAATAATGTCGAGCTTGGTGTAATACTTTGCTTTACTCAGTTGAGATAATGTCTCTTGTATGAGAGGAAGCGGATATTTATTCTTTATCGTAATTGCGTTTAGTGCTCGGTAGTCGACACAAAATCTGAGTCCTCCTCCCGGCTTTTTGGCGAACAGTACTGGAGAAGCTGCTGGAGAAGTACTTGGGCGGATAAACCCCTTTGCTAGATTTTCATCAAGAAATTTTCGTAAAACAAGTAGTTCTTTATTCGACATTTGGTATAAAGGTCCTGATGGTGGAGTAGTATCTTGTTTTAGATTAATCTTATGATCACAATCCCGATGTTCAGATAGAATATTAGCTTCTTTGGCGTCAAACAAGTGAAGAAATTGGTGAAAATGCGAAGGAAGCTTAATTTTTGGATCAACGAAAGGTTTTGGGTCGAGTGCGATCCAGACATCTTCGAGTGAAACTTTTGCACAGGAAACATTTTGATTCAACATATTTCCATGCTCTTTTTTTTTGCAGCTCAAGATCTATCTCTTCAATACAAGCACTGAAAATTTCTACATCCTTCCGATCTACTAGCAATAAAAAGGCAGCAGCGTTGACCTTCCTAGGTTTNAAGCACTGAAAATTTCTACATCCTTCCGATCTACTAGCAATAAAAAGGCAGCAGCGCTGACCTTCCTAGGTTTTCCGGGCGTATCATACTTAGGTTTGTTGAAAAAGGCGCTTTGGGGCGGGTTTTGAGGTATCGGATAGTTAGGTTCGCGATCAAGACAAAATTTTTGGCAGTACACTTTGTCAAAGGTAACTTTCTTTGAAGCCCAATCAATAAAAGGGTTATGCAGTGAAAGCCAAGGGAGTCCTAAGATAAAGTCATAATTTCCTAACTCTGTTACCAAAGCGTCGATTTCTTATGAGTGATTTCCGATCTGAAGTTTAAGTCAAGTTCCATGAGTTATTAAGCCGCTAATTGATTCAGTTCCATCAGCCGTGATGATTTTTTTGGGCTTATGGAGTGGGTATGTATATAATTTGTAATTTGCGCACACGTCAATGTCAATAAGAGAAGTTGTAGTACATCCACAGTCAAGAAAAGCTTTTGTTTTAAAATTTGTTCCATTAATATCACTAACTTTACAAGGTAATAACAAATGATTATGGTGCTCTTCTTTAAATGAAGATATACGAACGATTACTTCTATATCATTGGTTTTATGCTCCCAGCGGCGCCTTTCACCGGAAGCTACACATTTTCCGCTTCTTCTAGACGAGCCGAATCCTTACCTTTACCACCCTCTGCAATAACAGTACTATACAAATTTTCGGACTTTTTCTTTTTACGATTTTGAAAAGATGCAGGACAGTCGCGTGGGATGTGATCCTTGGAGTCACAAACGATGCAAAGATTATTTAACGCATTGTAGGCGCGACGATGTGCTTTTTCAACATCGTTAGTAGGTTTCCTACCCACATCTTTTGCAGTCCAGTTGCTGACTAGTTGGAGACCATTGACATGGATTGAACTGAGATCCATAGCATCACCTCCTTGTGATGTTGTCAGCTCTACGTTTTGGGGAACTAGAGGCGGTGTGGGGGTTGTTGGAGGATTGTATGCGTAATTATAATGTTTTTGGTAGTTTTTTAAGAAATATTTGGGGTCTAAATTTCGCAATATTTCGTCTTGTTCACGCACAAGTGCAATGAAATCGTGGAGCATCACGGGAATATCAGACTTTTTAATGAATGAAAGGCGATTGTTGATATCAGGATGAAGTGCATCCTTAAGAAAAGATATCAAAGCGCTATCATTAAATCCAGAAAGCTCGGATAGCGACATCCAATGAGGAAGAAAGGTAGCAAGAGGTTGGTTCTTTTGAAAACACCCCTTTAGCTCTCTTTGTGCGGTGGCACTCTCATCTACATCACCGAAAGTCTGTTTAAGGAGGCTAATAATGTCTTCAACAGATTTGTAAATTATCTTACCGTCAGATTTAAAGCCACTATCGACTGTTTTTTTTGCAATCGAGCCTTCAGGGAAACATGACGCAACATAAAACATTCGTAGTCTTTCTGTGTCCCACCAATCGGCGTTGACTTCGAGCTTCCGGCGCAAGTCACGAATGAACGGGGTTAGTAATTTATTGTCGGCACCAGAAAACTTTGGATCCATGTAAGGTCTGGATAGTTCTCTCCGTTTGCTTGCTGAGCCCATAAGCTCAGGTAAATTGAGTGCCGAGATCATTTTTTGTGCACCTTTCATTTCCGCTTCGTGTTGTGTGGAAAGATTGTTGTGTTCAAATTGAAGGTCATTAAAATTAGAATCGAGTATGTTAAGTTTATCTTTGAGTTTCTTCTCGGATATTTCGAGATCCCTGTGACGTGCAAGGAGATTTCCTGCAATGTGGTAAGCTCGCTGGAGTTCGAGTATAGCTATAGTAGGGTTGGCTTGTATATATTTTATAATAGGAGTGGTATCGGAGGAAGAGATTACTACAGGGCCAATATTCCCGGATTCTTTGCCGTAAAGGTTACTAGCAAAATCAAAAGATTCGGGTGTGGGCTCAGCCCGTCTGTAGGATACGAAATTAGGTATGCGAATGGGTTGGGAAGTTAGTTTGTCAATGACTTGAAGAATGCGTTAATAAGTAAACTCAGCTACTTCGAAAATTCTGTCAAAACATATGCTAATTGACAGCTTAATTTTTAACTTACGGTGGTGATCAATATGTCACGAAATAAGACGAAGTCCTTATTAATAGATAGATTGATCACGAAGCTATAAGAAGTCCTAGAGGACCATTCTACTTAGTGTACCTCGCTTATTCGTTTACGCTAACCGCTTTAGTCAGCGAGGGTTAAACGTGACAGGAAGATGTAGCTACGTGATGACTATGCACTCAATGTGCCTTTTGTGCTCGGTATTTCATCTTCCTTTCCAACTAATCTACTTGATGCAGACTTCAAGGCCAACGCACATGCCTTGAAAGCGGACTCTGCCCGATGATGATCGTTGTCTCCATGTAGACAATGAACATGTAGCGTAATTCTGGCATTTTGTGCAAAGCTTTGGAAACAATGCGGGATCATTTCACAGCTAAGATCTCCGATTTTTTCCCGTTTCAGCCCTAAGTCAATGACACTATATGGTCGATTTGAAATGTCAACTACAGCCCTGGTTAAAGCTTCATCAAGTGGTGCATATGCAGATCCAAACCGTAAAATCCCAGCTTTCGAGCCCAGCGCATTATGGAAAGCTTCTCCTAGGGCCAAGCAAACATCCTCTGCAGTATGATGGTCGTCGACTACAGAAAAAAGAAATAAAATTTCAGCATTTTTTTTTTCTTTCGAGGGCCCGGTAACTCACTGTAGAGGTCCCCTTTGCATTTAAGGACCAAACTCCATCCCGCATGCTTTGCGAGCGCATGTAACATGTGATCTAAAAAACCAATTCCAGAGTTTACTAAAATTTTTTGGCTGCCTGATAACTGACAGGCATGATCGCATTCTCCAAAATTTATTTGTTTGGTTTCCTCAGGAAGCTCACCTCCGTCCAAATTAATAGCTAAATAAATCTTAGTTTCGTTTGTGCATCGTTCAATTTTGGATGAGCGGATCCTTTGGCTTGTTTTTGTGTTCATATTTCGTTATGAGAAAAGAATATGTTCGACGTGTTAGAATTTAAGGGTAGTGGAAGAAGCAACAGTTGTTAGACTGTGTGGTGTCACGTAGATAGAATGGATGAAATCTAAGTGAGAAGATGAAAGTGGGTAGGAAGATAATTTTTATTATTGTTGGTCGTACGCGGGCACGGTGGGAAACACCGTGGTTTAATAGTTAAGATATTACATAACTACGCTAACTGTGATTCAGTGGTTTGGTATACGCTAAACTGAATACGTTAGTCCTTGCATGACAAGGATCCTACAACCAAATTAAATTAACTAATTTCAACACGACGCTGTATAAACAATTACGGATTATTTCTGTTCGCTTGAAAGTACGAGCAAGCGACGTTGGTAAATACTGATAATTGGCTATCATGATACCTGAGCCAATCATACCTCTTCTTCCGTATTTCTCTAGATACAGTATCTCATTGTGCAGATTGTGAACAGTGGAGTAATAGATAGGAGCCATTTACAGGCCGCTAATCCTAAAATAGCATGATCTATACTAAAATTCGGATTGACCAGGGAATTTTATACGGTGTTTTTCACATGTGGTAAATATTGTACTCACTGCTAGATTGGCCCAAACTAAGATAGTAAAATATCTTCATGAAACTATCAAATAGTAATTTCTGCTATAAAGCTAAAATTTATTTCTCTGTGTGCCCACAATTGTCTTCTATAATTTTCATACGCCTGACATCTATGGTGATGATTAATTTTGTAATCTTTCGAATTCTCATATCCTCAAATTTTCAAATCGAAATAGATTACCCTTGAATACATTTAAAAGTATCGAAAGGGCCTAGATACTGGGTCTATCATCTCATAATTATCAGCAGGCAACTTCTCAAAGTTTTTAATCAATGTCATCTGATTGAACCAAGCGTGAGCTCCTAATTTTGAGTTTATTTTATACTCCACAACTCTCACGGAGTAGGTACTAAGGAGATTCCACAGGGTACGAGTTTATAGGTAGATAAAGGGAATAAATAAGAGGTGAAATGAAATAGCCTCTAAGAGAGGGGAGTAAAAGAGATGGTTAGATATAACAATAGGTTCAACAATAGGTGTAGATGGAAAGGGTCTTCCCGAGGAAGAGATAAAGTAAGTATATTTTATATTCAGAAGACGTTGCGTGAAGTTAGAAAGAAGACAAACTACACCTCATTATATACATTCCAAATTCTCTCCTACTATGTTTTGTTGTTCCGCAACGATATCATATAAAAATATGTCAAACGAAAATAGAATGTATGGAGATAGAATATGCGCAAATAACCTATGCAAAAATAGAACGCTGCTAGCTCTAGTCCTATTTCCGTCCAATGTAGCTAGATATGACGTCATTAGGAATTATTATTCCATGACAACAACTTTGTCACGAAGAAAATATCTTACTTTTCCTCGAGAAATCACTTCTTGATGTTAAATTGGCTAGATAAAATAAAACCGATATTTCATTTTTCGTAATTCTATTGATTTATTTTCTAGCTGAGAACTCTTGTACCTATTCAAACCTTTGGACATGGATTTAGAAGGCGGTGAATAATGAAATATATAAAGAAGAATCGTGAGAAAAAAGTGTCTAGTTCAAGAATGCCTTTGATATTCGCGTTGATGATTGCGAGGATCTTTATGTGGTTGTGTGTGGAGAAATTGAGATGTTGAGATGATTTAATTCACGAGGGATAGCATCTATGTTACTCGTTACTTTCAGAAATGTCGGTTATTTCAGGCTAATATTTTAAACTTCAACTACCATGAAGACTAGTAGGGAATAATACGTTTCACCATAATTAACTTTCCACGGAATACTGTAGTAGGCGTTGATGCAAAATCACTTTGTTAAACTGAAATGCAAGCCCCTCGTATTAACTTAAACTAGGACAAGGACAATAAAATATTCACTTCCTAGACTTTAGATATACTGAGAAATAAAATGGTGATGTCGGGTGGCTTAAGCTCCATAGAAGCAAAGAATGCTGCTTGGGAAGGCGGCCGGGGCGCATTTATCGGTGCGATAAAAGTATTACACCTGGACTATAAAACATACAATGTCACTGAGCTGAATCTCTACCAATAGTGGGGTGTCTGTACAGCTTTTCTTGGGGGGTTAGGACAATTTATGTCTCCCATTTATCGGGGTTTAACTATTCAATTTAAGGTGTAAGTAGCAACTCTTGGAACGAGAGAGGCTAACTAGAGTCCTAGCTTTCTTCAAATGTCAGGTAGTCAAAAAACTGTGATGTGAAATATTCTTAAGCTAACTATGAAAGGCATGATTCTAGGTGGCTGCTTAGAAGCTGATAGTAGGATTCGAGAATATGAGGCGAAGGTACGAATCCATAAACGAATGATAAGAGACCAAGCAGTATGGGACAAGTACGAAGGTACATATAATGAGCCTCCTCCAAAGAAGTGAGGCAGCTAAATTTGAACATGTTGTATGTAAAACTACAGCAAAAGCCTGGGAATTCAAGTTCAGAAAGTAAACAATCTACTTTGATGCAATGAAAAGCTTTGAGTCCATGTTTAATTTTGCCAGTCTTACGACGCAACCACTTAATTGTAGCAGTGACTGAACTCCCTCTAATATCTTCATATGTGTAAAACCAATCTCTTTAATAAACTCTAACTTTGAGTGCTCGCTCAATGTGGGGATTGTTTTCGTAACCCGGAACATTGTACTAATTATATCATGACTGGAGTAACCTTGATCCCAAAGTTCTCTTAATACATCTAAAGCTACAGCGACTTTTTTTTCATAACAAGCTTTTATCATGATTTGAACCTTAATCGGGTGAGGAGAGTCAACAACTTTAAAAACATTTTCGCCGCTAACAAAATTAAAACCAGATACTGTAGATTGAAGGTTATTGATAGCTTGTCTCATGTCTCCCTCTGCACTGAATACGAGTGCAGCAAGGCCGTCGTCATTATATTCCACCTTTTCTGTCTCAATTATCTGCAAAAGTCGCTTTACTATCTGTGCATCGGTCAAGCGAGAGTAGCGAAGTATTGCGCATCTTGATTGTAATGGCTCGATAATTTTATTTGACTGGTTGCAGGCAAATGCAAAACGGGTTGTGGGTGAGTAAATTTCCATTATGCGTCGGAGCGCTTGTTGAGCACCTGAAGTCATACTATCGGCCTCATCGAGGACGACAAGTTTGTGACGGCCCTGGGGAAGAGTGACTTTCTTCTGAGCAAATCCCTTTATCCTATTTCTAACAACGTCAATGCCTAATTATAATAAGTATACTTAGAATTTAGGTCTGAGGTACAGAGTATATACCTCTCTCGTCACTGGCATTCAGTTCAAGTACAGCTTCCTTATAAGCATCTCCCAAAAGTTGATGTGCTAAACACAGGACTGATGTTGTTTTTCCAATCCCTGGCATACCTGAAATTATGACATGTGGCATATTTCCATCTCTTGCGATTATTTTCAGCCGTTCAATTGTCTCGGTATTTCCAACAATGTCATCAAGAAACACAGGACGGTATTTCTCAACCCTGTGAAAAGACATCTTTTAGCCTTTTTTTCGGATTGACAGAATGAGGAGAAAAACCTGCCATGGTAACTCGTAATTTTCAATCGTATTGGTATTTGGCTGTAGGAGTTTGTTGGCAGCTCTACTTGATGACTCACTATCATTAATTCCTTTCTTCATAGCCATTTTACTTAATCTTGGTATTCTGACTAGGGATCGCGTTGAGTTCAAAGTTGCGAACTTTTCGCACGTGATATATTGCTTAAAACGCGTGTGCTGTTCATAAACTCTTGCTATTCCCAAGATTGATCATATTTACTGCAACTCTAATAACTAGTCAATCTCATCCTAGTTAATTGTAGCATAACTTTTAATCTAAAGCGAGGGTAAATGAGATCCATTCTAGGAGGGCAGAACATATTCGCACAAACAGTTCACTACTTACCCCATCAATCCTCGCTGAGAGTCATAACTACATAATTCTCAACACATATACAGCATAACCTCCTAAAATCCATACTCCTTGTCGGGGTAAATTAGTCCAAGTACCTACTATCTATCCTACACTGTGTCGGCCAACATGTATTAGTTCTATTATTTTGGTTAGTTTGTATAAGGTCGTGCGGTCAATAGAAATCCTCATTAGCATGCTACATATATTTCAGAGACTAATTCTATAGAGATATCTGATCCGTTTACGCTTTATCTGGTTGAAAGTAAACATGTGACTTCCCTAATTTGAACTTGAATTTCTGAAATAAATCTCGTCCTGACCCTTCGTCGGCCAGCGCTTTATCTCTATGTGACGTGGGAGTTCGAGTGCATATATATAAATATAGATACATAAGACATATTATATCAGATACCAAACAGTACATCTAAGTGCCTGTGAATGAAACGCTCCTGGAGCCAGTTCAGAATCAAATCAAAAAGTCACAAGTGTTTATTCTAAATCGGGTATAGCGTTGATGGATGACGGGGTTAACACTGGGACTATGGAAGTTGAACGACCCTTAAAGGTATTCCCCTGCACTCTTTAATCAACGTGAATATTTCCCCACTTCAAATTTTGCTTAATTCCGTTTCACCGAATTTATGCATGTGAACATAAGTCAAAGTACGCTATTGTAGCTGACCACGAATTCAGCACTAACATATAGGATCCTCAGAATTCTACGATGGACATAAGGTTTCAGGTAGTGGTTTCAATGCTTCATCAAAAGTTTCATATCTCTGCGCAGGGGGTGCTCAGGTGTGATACACAATTATGCGAATTTCGATGTGGATATCTAAGTCTTCAGCGAGAGCGGCGATAGTTTCTACAGTACTATGTGATGGATCAGTTATCTACGTGTCTAGCGCTACTGAGCAAGTCGTAGATGGCAAATGTCTATTTTTGAGAAAATATGGCTTATAGATGGGAGAGGTGTGCCGATACCAAAAGGTGGGTGTGCCGGCACCGGCTCTCTCATTATTTTCCAACCTTAGCCCAAATGAGCCACTTACATCGTCGAATTTCCTCTGAAACCCCTGTCTTTTTTTTTACCCCCACATTGAGCTTTCAACATTATGTAATAATTTAATAGCTTCTAACTGGTGCAAAAGTGCAAGGTAATTAATTGCTGGGGTCGGTTCATGGGCCCATTGCTATAGCAATCAAAAGATGATTTATCACTGCACAGAGATAAACAAAAATAATTACATAAAAACCTCTACTCTACACATCGAAAAGTAATTCCTACACTCTTATATACCTTCAAATATAAAAAAGGAAATAATTGTAGTAATATAGAGAGAGTATCGATCTTGACATAGTCTTGTGATTAAGCTTCTAGTTGAATAAAATTTGTACTCTTACCAAAATATTAATTCGATGTTACAAATTATTTGTTTACTTAAATATTAATTGGAGTTTCTATGTAAACTATCTATCCACTCTCGTTTTAATCCTGGACTTTCGAGGCTGCAATTATTGGCTGTTGTAATGATATGGATATGGATCACGTTTATCTACTAGATTAGGTCCCAAGAGTGAGGTTTTCAATCGTTCGAAAAGTAAAGAGATTGAATTTAAGGAAATTCGACGATTTAAATGGCTCATTTGGACTAGGGATGCAAAATAACAATCGCTTGTTTTAAGATATGACTACTATTAATTGTAGAATATTATGAGAACTAAATAGTCTTTTAAACATAGAAATTATAACATTATTTTAGTGTTTAAATCGATTTCAAAGCTGGCGTGCCATAGGGTGCAGTTCTTGCTTCATTTGTTTTTTGCAAGCAAAAGAACAACAATCTTAACATTAAGCTCCAGTTCACTTTTTTTCAAGCTTCAAGACACCAAATTTATTCGTCTTAATTCAGATATTAACATTAGAATTAGTTGCGAGTTCTCAAGTTTAATCAGAAACCCCCAGAATCTTTTTATTAAGATTATTCGGTATCTGTCTCAATGTATCGTAAATTTGGCCATTATGACCTCTGCTGCCAAAACTCAATGATAAATCGTACTAGTAAAACCAAGAAACTTTTTTACGGGGACTTATGATACAGTCTAGTGATGGCCAATCTAGTTCGATACTGTTAATTTTAAACACCTTTCTATTAAACATGTGCTTTCACTTTGAAGCAATCGTAATTTGGACCTGCCAAAAGTCGTTTCACTAAATCGAGACTGAGATAATGAAAGTTTTAACCAAAAATTTTGACCAAAATCCTTGAAAAAATAAATAATTCTTTTAAAAAAAAAATTAGTACAGTCATTATTATCTTTCTAAATGGGAATAAATTAACCGTTAATCTCGTTACGCTCCCAAGGGCAACCCAAACATTTGCTTGCTAAGCACGGCACCGAAGAAATTCATGTCATTAATCGTAGAATAAAGCTGTTTAGTTGAATGGGAAATTTTGTAATTTCTATCAATAGATAGACATATTTCAGACTTAAGCTACCCAGACCTGTAATGTGCCATAGTCAGTATTTATATTTTGCTTCTGAAGAATAGCTCTCATAATTGTGTCCACTTACTTCCATTTTTCCAACTTCTGCACGTTCTTTCCTTGCAACAGAGCGTACTGTGATTAGTATTGTATCCAGATCATCCTGGTCAGCTAATGTGATCATATCACTATCTGGTTGATCGTTTTCACGGATTTTCAACTTGAATTGATTTCTAATACTAAATTTTTCTCGAATTCGGTCTATCAACTCTGTAAATTCGATATCGATATTCACCATAACGTAGCGAACATCTTCATGATGTACTTTTATGCGGATCTTTCTTAAATCAAATCTTCGTGATAAAGTTCTTTGCGAGCTGTTAGTTGGAACAGTTTGAGAGCGGCGTGGCCCTTTAACTGAAATCATTTCAAAATCGCCTTCGTCATATGAATCTCCTTCATAATCACTATCGTACTCTTCTTCGTAAGACTGAGCGGCTGACATTCTGCGCTGTCGACCAGAATTATTATATCGCTCTGATTCTCCGCGGCCAGAGTTGGAGTACATATCGTAGAGTTCACCAGGATATGTATCCTCACCTTGTATTGAAGATTTCAATTGACCTCGTTCTCTATTAGAACTTCGTGCTGATGACGGCATTCTACCCCCTGCAGTGGAACGTGTTCGGCGCACCGTTAAAGGACTTGGGTCTTCACGATCATCCATACGAATCCTATCAGTGTTTAATCTTGCGAGAATTGGTTTTGCACCGTTCTTTACAGAGTCAGCCCGAGTTGTAATGCCTCCTCGAGGCCCCAGTAATGAGCCTCCCCTTTCGGATTCTGGAGGTGGAGTAGGCGGGAAGGCATTTGAGTCTTTGCGTTTACTTGAAAGACCTGGCTTAACGAGATTTGTCGCAGCATAAGATAGATTTTCTGTGGGTCTATCATCTTTAACATCCAATTTTCCCGCCTATATCTATTAGGTTTCATCAATCACTTCACAATTGAGAGAACATACATTCTTTATTTCGGATCCAGTAAAGCCAGTAAATGCATCAGAGCGATCCGAAGCAGCTATAAGTCTAGCCTTGCCTAGATAATCTTTGGTCTTTAGGTTTTTTACTTTTGATTGATTTGGTCGATAAACGACACCAACAGGTATGGAAAACACGGTATATCCCTTAAAAATTCAACACAAATGTTATATCAAATATGTTTAGAGTACCAACCTCAGCTTCTTCTGCAATGGCATCATCAATGACATTGTGGTCTTCGACAACCTTTTCTTTTACAGCGAATGAAAAATCTTGAAGCCCTGCCTCTTTCTCCCCTAGGTACATGTAGCATAGACCACGGTTAAAAAGAGCCTCACAAGAATAAAGCTTGAAGTTGAGGCCCAGCTGTGCATAATCGATCATATTATTTCCTCTTAGATATAGTAAGGTATCATTAAAATTTGCCATTGCTTCTTCGAAATCACCTATTAAAAAGTTTGATACACCTTGTTGAAAGTAGGCAACAGCCAGGTATTGATCTAAGCCGACCGCTCTCTGAAATAATTCCACCTGACTAGTTAGCATTTGGAAGAAAACTATGCGCAATGAGACCGACTGCTTTTTCATGTTCCCCTAAAGTGGCTTGAATGACTCCACAATTGAATAATATTTTGGAAGTGTCCATAATTGGATCAAATGTTTTGTAAGCTTCCTCGAACTCATTTTTATCGTAAAGGGCGAGGGCCTCAACCCAGGTCTGGATTTCCTGGAGTCATAGATGTGTTAATTTTCAAGAAATCCTACTAGAGTTGGCAGTGATAGCACCTACTTGTTTGAGAGACATAGTGGTAGGTCTAATTAAAGCTCAATCAGTCCTAAATGAACTGTGATGTTGCGAGGCGGCTATTGCCAGGCAGGCGTTATCGCGTGCCAAATTTGAATACTATTTCTCTTTGTCTCCTTATTTCTTAAAGATATCTTGATTAGAATTTCCTCTTATTCAAGGGGGTCACTGTTAGAAACATAAGAGGAGGGGGGCGAAAAAGGTGTTGTTAAGTTGCTAAGTTGTATATAGTTTGTATCGTTTGTATGTATATATGTATGTGCGCATGTGTGTATGGGAATGTGCTGTTGAGTGTGTGAGTAGTGGCTAGTGGATAGTGTGTATGTAGTTGTGGGTTCAGGCCATATGAGGCATGGAGAGGAGGAAGGTGATGCAACAGAAGGGGTTGCAGCGAAAGCGGGATGATCGTTTGGCTAAGACAGATTAAGGCGGGGGACCCTGAAAATATAAGATTTCGGCAGTCGGAACAAGGGAACAAGCGAACAGGTAACTGAGCTATTTCTTCAATCTGCTCTCCCTCTATTCCTCTGAGAAACAACAGCGACAGGCAGGAGTTGTCATGTGTTCATTTCGTCTGTAGAATACCAATTTCAATGAAATTAAGGATGTTATTTTAACCAAGGGTATGGAAATGCGCGAATGATAGACGGATGGACGAACTGGTTTCTTATATGCAAAGGCGGGAGGGAAGGAGGCTGTGTGTGGATTTATGTCAATTCTGTTTCTCCAATCTCTATTATGTATTCTGTAGGAGTGAGTGACCAAGTAAGAAAGAGATAGAGCAAAGCGCTGGAGCTACATAATCACAGACTCGCACACGCTATCTCTCTGTGTTTTGCTCTCTTTCCTGCTTGCTCTGCTAAGTACAAGATCTGCCTCGCTTCATCAGACATTCGCACTTTGCCTCTTTCTTAGGCTGGGGTCCTCACCTGTCCATCCATCAGTCATCAACCATCAATCATTTTATCAGTCAATCCGCCGTCGGTGTTCCAGTTTTCCCTTTCTAATGATGCTTTGGCTAAGATTGTGAGCTTGCCTCTGCTACTCCCCTCTACCTTGCTGTGCCACCCAGCCCTGAAACTCGCCTCAGTTCCACCATCGTTTCACGCAGTTCGTGTCTCATCTTCGATCCAGGATGTTTATTGACTCTGTGGCTCATTCACCTAATTCCAGTAATTTCATTGGTATCATGTTTTCATGAATATCTACAAAGGTCGGATGAATATCTCTGGATTGTCAAACTCACATAGCTCTGCCCTGTTCTTTAGTTGCTGGGCCCAAGGCGAAACTGAAGTAAAGCGGGGGAGAGGCATGGGTGTTACTGCCTTAGTACTCAATGATCTGCCGGTAAGATGACAATATACACGCCATAATTAGATATTCAAGGGGTGCCGCTAAATAGTAATTGCTATTCTACGCCCCCTGTAATTTGCTCCTCTGAACCCCCTTCTTTAAAAAAGCCAATCAGATAGCCAGAATCCTCGAATTTTACCTGCCCACTGCGATCCTGATATATTGTAATAATTTTGTTGTCTTTCATTGGAACAGAAGCTGTCCTCCCCTAGCCTATTGGAATAGCAACTGCTACAGGGGCCTCTCACAATTAAATTCGTCTCAGCTAAAAATTGAAAACACCAATTGGAATGGTTTCGGGAATCAAGTTCCTCGACTAGCACTACGCATACCGTCATCTACATATTGACTACCCAATTTTCAATAATTTGAAGTAGCTCATAGCTTCAACCAATGCAGTCTTTTAATCATTGTAACAGTTGTATATTACACTATTCTTTTAGGGTCCATTCATAAACTTTAGCTGGCATCAAAACTAAACAAAAACTTGATTATGTCTGTTTCAACAAAATGCCCTACATCTACCCGATTCTCGATTATGGAGAGTGCAATTGCTGCCTATCGAACTATCGTAGCAGAAAGAAGATACAGCCCGCTCCTATCAACTAAAAAACCAAAGATCGGGGTGTGACAACATGTCGTGAATTAAAATGTGATGGTTCGGTAATTGAGAATCGCAAGTTAAAAGGTCTATTATATTCTGGAAGTCTGTGGTGTAGAATTCACATTGCACCAAGGTATATTTATCAGATGACGAATGTTTATCGATAAAGTCTATTATTTCTCAATACTCCGTGCAAATATTTCTTGCATTTAGAGAATTACTTTGTAATATAAAAATCAGTGGGCAGGTAGGTGTCTTTTGGGCTTTTTCTTAGTTTACCTGTTTCAGCTAAAAAGCTAAGATATGTGAGGATCGAGGATATGTGAATTGCTCATAAATTACGACAACATAGTAACCATTTTAGAAAAAGAAAACTTCAAAGCAGCCACATCTGAACATATGAATTATTGCGAACTCTGAAATATAACCCTTAAAATTTCTTTAACATATATTAGTTTCTTCGTAAAAGCACATTGCCTAATCACTACTCGTATCTGCTAGTGTCAACGACAAAGTAGGAGTAAGAAGACGCGATAGCGAGGCACCTTCTAAACCCCCCCTCCTTTTCCACGATCTACAGTCCGAGTCAGGCCTCCAGAAATAGGCCAGATTTATTGCACATGAAGCGAGGATGGAATATTCTCCCCAAGGCGCAATGGAAACGGGAGGCCTAAAATATTGTACCCTGGCAACACAGATGTAGTAGATTCATTAACCAGTAACTTGACAACGGAAAGGTTCACTTCCTAGGGTCGTCAGGATACCCTGCAGCTATTTTAAAACGAAGTTTCAATGGAAAATATTAACAAATTAATGCAGGAGCCATATAAGTCAATGACGGAAAAGATGGTCATGGATAATGCAGCTATGTGTGCGGCATTAAAGGCAGAAGACAAAATTACAAAGAGAGACCTTGAAGACTTATGAAAAGAGATATGGAGCACATAGTTGAGTAAAACTATTCCTCATGACATCGAGAAGGTTGTGGAGATATCAAGACGTGTACCCGATTATTTGGATAAAACAGCAACCCTACATAATGGAAACACAGCCAGCTTTGGATAATTAACCATCCGATGAAGCCCAGGATCTGATTAAATCTTCAGCAAAGATATTCCAACATGCGCTTCCAGCACATCCGGGGCACTAACTTATTTCTCGGAATACTATTGCAGTACCTACGATGGTATATATAGTTGCAAAGAGGAAAAACAATACATAACTGAATACCACATTTCCATCGCCAAAAAAGACAATAGAGGAATCGAAACGAAGATTAATATTCCGTAGACAAGAAGAGGCCTCTACAAAATAATCAATTACCTTTAAAGACATACTACATGCAATAAACATGAAATTATTTAGTATGAAAGTACCAGCCTATACCCGCCTTATCAAGTTGTGGTATGACGAGCGTTGTAATCTGACAGGGCCAACATATGCACAAACCACTGCCGAAGCAATTTTACATCAATTCAATGAAGTTTGTCAGCAAACAGCGCCGAGATTTGATGGAAGTATAAGTAATATAACTGCGAACCAAAAATGGATATATCTTAAAACGCATAGCGTTGAGCTAGCGAGATCAGATACGGAAAGAAGCACTAGTAGGTCCGTCTACTATAGATCTCCCCTTCACTCCACGATTGATGTCAGGACCCATGCGTATGTAATACTATGCAGCAAGTGGTCCCAAAAAACATTCCGCCATTTACTTTATAGTCAAAACAATTGCCGAGGCTCATCGGATAGTGAAGCAAAGGCTACATTTTAGTGGTGAATACTATATATTTGATATTTATCGGAGAGTAGGTCCAGATTCGATATTTCCAACGTGCTGCCACTAGAGACACACCAGTTACGTATGTAGCAAACTAGAAAAAATCAGATGTGCTATCCGTGCAAAGTCTCACCTAAAAATCGATCATAATGCTCCATTTTCGGATATAGGTCTCATAGGGGTAAGATTTGTAACAGTCATGTCAGATATGAAAGTGTCAATTCTACCAGCTGACCCGACTATAAACAAGCATAAGCAATAGCACGAACTAGACCTGAAGAGTGGAGAAAAAAAGAGAGAGATTATAAAGTACGCCGAAATATGCTAGAAGAGGATGGTGATACAAAAAGCTAATGAAGAAGCGATACTAAATAAGAGATACAGGAGATTACAAAAGTAGGCGGTGAACAAACGAAAATCCGAAAATCCGAAAATGGAGATAACTGATACTCCTAGGGGTAGTGATGGCGGCAACGTTCCTACCCATTAATGCATATAATCCAATATAATTGCTAGCAGAATTATGTCGTGATTCGTTACCGTCCTAGACATAGGACAGGGTAGAATGTGGGGCGATCAGAAATATGGCTAAATAGGTTAGGAAATGCAATAGCAACTCAGAAGCCATTGATAGCTCGGGAGTTCCGAATACTGCACGAGTAGATTTATGCTCTTAAATACAGACTCGAGTGTTCGTAATAATGATTGCGATTGCCTTAACTACGTATTGAGATGAATCATACTTGCAGACTCTCAGGCAACGAGAATGTACCACATCTATGAGTAGTATTGGTTAGACAAGATAGGAGAATAATCTTCTTTTCATATAATTTACAATATAGTACAATATAGTACAATCTTTACAATATATTCTATGCACATGAACCTATAAGTATTATAGAGGTAATACCAGACCACAAGTATCCTCATAATTTTTTAAAATTATGCCATTTTTCAGGCTACGTTTCATGTGGGCATTGACATTGAGGCGGAGATTTTGTGCTTTCAAGAACCATACCTTGGTGAGGAAGGAATGATTTGTCCTACATATGGATTTAGATTTAGTAGCATAGGGGAACATCGTAAACAGCGAGTTGCTGTAGCAGTGAGATGAGATCTTAGTAGAAGAGTTATAACGGAGACTCGATTGGATTTAATCGATCATCCTTATATTCAAGTAGCTGATGTCTGGGAATTAGACTCTCAGAAGAAGAGAGGATTAACAAGAATCACCAATATTTGAGATGATTAGATAAGAGAGGTACAAGTATTTTGCGGTGATAGAAATTTACGTAGAAAAGCAATAGTCAACGTCGACTGGATTACTGTGATCAAAGGAGTAAGTGTAAACCTAGGTGATTCCAATGCTAATGTCATGAAGTGATTTAAGCTCACGTGATAATAGGTCGCTAATGACGTAGCCGCTTACCTCGCGTCGTTCGAGGTTATGACATGAAAGTTATTTTTAGGAAAGGCGGATTCTACAATTCCATTCTTACGACACTCAGAATGAGACTATGATGACTGTGCGGTGTCGTTTGTCTATTTATAGGATCGTATAGGGAATTGAAGTTAGGAAATTTGTGTTTATAGCATATGGATTCCGCTGAGTGCAATCTTCAACTTAGCAACTTTGTAATATTAAGAATTGTATCTAATACCACTCTTACTTCCATATACACAATTCAATCACTTTGTTTATCTTATCTTTGATCTACTTTAACCACATCATTGGAGAAGTCTCATCTTGCGTTTATCATTTGTATCTGAGACTTCTACGAGGTGACTTACAGCTCAACGTCTACTGCCTTCTGGCTTCGACTTTCAAGCTGATACGATTCATAACAGCTAATAGCACATATTGGAACCCTGCCGTCTTGTATCATGGGACTAAGGTTTAGCGCCATACACTAGGGTATTACTATGGGTTTCTCTTGTGACTAATCTTCTACCTCTCTACACTCGCACAACACAGTCATAATATTAAACCATTAGTATTTGATCTGTTACCCACCGTGACAGACTGTCGATATTGACAACGCTCAGATCAATTAGAAACTATCAATGACGATTACGGCTTACTAGTCAATTACGACCCGGCATTGGCAACAATACATTAGCAGACCCCAGGCCACTCTATTATTGGCCTAACTTTGACAACTCCTTAGCTGGGCTACTTACCTGCCTGATCTATTGATCCAGATTATGTAACATCATCAGATCATGAACTCATATCCTTTGATCTTGAAAATTTGAACATCTCTAATGGCCCTGTGGGAACTAGCTCTGATACTACTAAACAGGGTATCAAAAGCATGCCATGATCGCGAAAAAGAAGCACAAAAGATGTGGACAAAGATTTTTGTCCAACGTCGATGTCTAGATGATAGTTGCTACAAACCTATAATTGTCAACGAAGCGAAATGGATATTCAACACGCTTGCGATGGTTCTGGATTAGTATAGTCAAAAACTGGGAGTCTGCGCTCGACCCAAGCGCTGGTGGTCTCAGGGGTAAGTGACTCAAGAGCAAAATTGAAAAGCGTAATTCGGAAGTTCAAAGACAACAAATATCGATTGAAACGTCTAGACAAGTGTAAATCGCTTACTATCAAAGATTAGACAAGCTCGAGACCAATTTTGTTTTGTAAGATTCCAATGGCTTGCAGATTTATTTCATTAATTACTATCTTTTGTCATAAATTCTTTTTACTTAATTATCGGCAACGCTGAACGTGTACCCGTACGCGGTTATCCGTCCCTACATCACAATCATCAGCAAAGACCGACACGACTTACTTTCCTTAAATATTAACACCAAGTAGAACCGGATCTTCGATGAATGTATAACGAGATTCCTTTAAGCAATAGCTCTAAAGAGATTGTGGGTCGGATGGTAGTGTGGTATGCCATCCGGGCCCTTCTCCTAAGTAGAGTATGGGTAGCCTGGGCACCTACCCCACTTGAGACGGGAGATGGTTGGTTCGAATCCAACAGACCTAACCACATTTCGCGCGGTGGATATTTACAGGATGGTGGAGGCATGTCTGGATAATCCAGGGTTTGTAGTTTCCTTGGATGGATGTTAACGGTTGAGGGTTGACCAATGGCGAAGAAAAAGTGATTGTACTTCATAGTGGCATCTACAAATGGAATCTGAGGCATGAGTGTATCTAATGAAAAAGTTGAATCATCTAAAATGTAAATAAACACTGTCACTGTGTCATAGCCTAGAGGCTGCATACACGTTATTTGAATTTTTAAAAAAAAAAAAAAGAGATTGTATTAGGCACGGTCGGACTTGAAATCTAACTTCTACCCAGTTGGATAAAACCGAGATTGGTTAGACATTAAACTTTACACGTGATAATTGTTAATTGTTATATATTGACATTCACTAGTTTAGGTATGGTATGTTCGTATATTATCAGATAGGGTAGGATATGATATGTGAATATATATGTATATGTGTATGTTGATATATATTCTATGTAAACCAGATGTTTCTATATATTCATGTGTGGGTAATTTCATCTATTTATCCTCATTTACCCCTTTTTCAGACAAAAGCGAAATCATGTCTTAGACGATGATTCTCATCTCGCCTAATATTAGAATATATTTATGCTCGCATAATTATTCATCATAATTATGCTTACAGGTACTAGAATTACATCATACCTTTAACAATAATTAATCAGCAGAAAGCTTTGATTTTCACATTTATTGTCCTCGACGCATGATTTTAACTATAACTCAAATTTCAAATTCTATATTCAATCCTACCTTCCCTCCCTCTTACTCAACACCCTCCCCTTATTTCAACTTATCCTGCCTCAATAGGCAGGGGAGAGTCGTTGACAGAAATCCTACTGTCTACTACTCTAGCAGCAGAAAATAGAACACAAGAAGCCAAACTTTTGTTTGGAAATATAGCAAAAACCCATGATCAAGCTAAAGCTAGTTGCGATCTCCCCATACATCTCGTGAATCCTTTCTGAGAACTTATAACTGACTTGAACTTTGTTGCCCGTAAACACTTTGAACACCACGTCAAAGGCACATCTTGTCTATCTCCATACGTGAATACGAGAGAAATGAAAGCAGCACCAAATGACACTATTAAAAGCACAAATCCCTCTGTAGTGGTGCCTCTCCCCAAAAAATCTACCTTTGCCGCTGTTATCAAAGCTCCGCCGCCTAAGACTCAGCATCCATTACCTGCCAAGCCAGAGAACAGTATCATTCCCTTGAAGCCTTCATCTAAGAAAGCCGAAGATTATCGTCTTTTCGTTCGAGTCTCCGAAGGACATCCAGCGCAGAATATATCACCTTATGCTGTAATGCTAGATTTAAACACTTTCTTAAAGGAAAATCTCATTCGTAAGATTCAAACGATTAAAACAGGCTTTGCCATTTGCCCCATGCCTGTACCCGCTAGAGACACACTTTACGACCGTGTAAGTGAAATAGAGGCATACCTTTCGACCAGAGGAGAGTGTAAAGTAGAGAAACCAACAAACCACAAGGCATATCTCTTTTCTGGCATTCCTCGATTGTACACAGGCTTTAATGGCACTGAAACGGTTCAAGTAGATATAACTAGAGATATTATCGCTGAAGCAGTCCGAAGCATTACCAACATTGCTCCCGTAAACGTTCTTGTGCCACGCGATTTTGACGGGTCAGAACACTTTAGTCAAAGGAATTAGGTTGTCTTATTTCCCAAAGATACAGCAAATCTATCAAGAATCCTCCCACTTTTCGGTGTACATGTCTACACTAAACTCTTACAGAAAAAGACCAAAATTCCTCAATGTGGAAAGTGCTTTGGTTGGCACAATGAGCGAACCTGCACAAGAATTGCCCGCTTTCGTATTTGTGGGTCAACTCAATATAGTGAAAAGGAACATACTACATGTGACCCATCAAGACTCCACCAATGTCCACCAAGATGCGTGAACTGCCATGGACCTCACCCAGCAGACTCATTGGAATGTTTGTTCAGACCTAAAAAAGACAATAAACTACCTTCTAGAGCTGAAATAGCACAAATTCGTCAAGTAGCATCTGCTGCTAGAATACGCCTGAAAAAAGCACACTGTGATATTATCTCATCAACCCAACCTACACAAACAGTAACTACTGACCAAGGAACTGAAAATCAAACAACTCCTCGAACAGTGAGAAAGCTTTTCACTGAGTCACCCACACCAGCTCGTAGCAGATTTGCTATATTATCAACTCCTACTCGCGGTAGAAGCCCCCAAAATAGCCCAAATCGTATGAATGAATAGCATAACTGTAACATTTAAAATCCAATCAATAAATGTGGGTCGCAGCTCTGCGGCCCACGAAATTGCACTTAATGTTGCCTTTAAATCAAACATCAACGTATTATTAATTCAAGAGCCTTATATATTTAGAGATATTATAAGGAAGATCACACGAGAACACCCAGCTTTTGACTGTTTCACTCCAACTGATGAATGGTCGGTTAAACCCCGAGTCATTACATATACAAGAAAAGAATCACACTGCAAATTTTTCCAAGAACGACCCTCCGCACTGACAGAAGTAGGAGTAAGCGACCTACTCTTTCTTACTATCCAACCTCCACGAAGCCCACAAATTTCAATACTTAATCTATACAACGCACCACCTGGATCTAATAATCCAGGTGCTGGCGTTAACCTTCTACTTTCTCTAACAAACGATTTCTCTTGCTCGAATATGATATTAGCTGGGGACTTCAACCTCCATCACAAAGACTGGCATCCATCATACACTGGCCCGTCTTCCCCTCAAACCGAATCCCTCAATGATTGGTTGGGGGTCAAAGGCTTAGTTTTAATTTCAGAGGTTGATGTTTCAACACATAATAGGGGGAATGTACTAGACCTCTGCTTTGCAACACAACAGCTAGTGGCCAAAGGGACTACATCCGCCGTTCAGAGAGAACTAGATGTAACTTCAGATCATCTACCCTTACTTATAACCATACCAGGCTGTAAGAAAAATCTACCGGTAACTCCTAAACCTCGATTCGGGACTATAAAAGTAGACACGTTCTCTACCCTACTCAACATGAAATTATCGGAGTTAAACAACCCTCTACAAAAATCAGTCGCATATATTGAAGATAGAACAGAAAGGCTAATCCTTGCCCTACAGCAATCATTTTCTGGCTCT
Organism: Oidium heveae; assembly: GCA_003957845.1. NCBI lineage: Eukaryota > Fungi > Ascomycota > Leotiomycetes > Helotiales > Erysiphaceae > Oidium > Oidium heveae. The sequence continues at coordinate 9,336 of QVIK01000610.1, read as the reverse complement.
GCTACACATTCATTGCCTCATAACAAAGGACAACCTTGGTGGTATCAAACGTGCAGAGAGGCGAAAAGACATTTTAGAGAAATATCCCAGCTTAGGACCCCCAATTATGCAGATAGGAGAATATACAGAAAAGCTATAAGGAAAGCAAAATCAATTTTTTTCGTAAAAAACTTGATGAAGTTAGCACTGCAAAGGAAGCTTTTGAAATTTCCAAATGGCACAAAAGTAAAGGACAATTCCGCTCTCCTCCAATGATAGACCCACTCCATCCCGAAAACCGGCCAGCTCAGACAGCTGAAGAAAAAAGAGATGTTTTGTTAAGGAATCTCCTGTGTAATCAGACCGACGTAGAAGACATTCCTCACTCTACTCCCTGTGTCGCAACGATCTCACTCCCATTTCCTTGTATCACTGAAGCAGAAGTTTAACGAGCAATCCTTGGAGCTGGATCAACCACACCAGGTAAAGATGGTATTTCTACGTCAATTTTACGTCTTGCATGACCTCAGACTTCTAACATAGTTCTGGAGCTTTTTTAAACGTGTTTTGAAGTTGGTCATCACCCTCACTGCTTTCGTACTGCAATCTTGGTAATAATTGAAAAGCCAAAAAAGATAGATAGATCCTCCCCAAGATCCTATAGGCCTATTGCCCTCTTATCTGTGCTAGGGAAAGGTCTCGAAAGATTTATTGCAAAGCGCATGTCTTGGATTGCTATTAAACATAAAGTCCTTGCCAGGTAACAGTTCCGTGCACTACCACTAAGTTCATCCGTTGACCTTACTATCTGTCTCACACACGATGTTGAAAATGCCTTGGTTAAAGGATGGACTGCTTCAGTCGCTACCCCGGATATAAAAGGAGATTTCGACGCAGTTTTGCCAGGAAGACATACTCGTCGCCTTAGAAAGCAAGGTTGGCCTAGTCATCTCTGTAACTGGGTATCTTCTTTCACAAGTAATCGCAAAGTCTGTATACGTCTTGATGATGAGATAGGCCAAGCACAGCAGATACAATGTGGGCTTCCATAAGGATCCCCTATTTCTCCGACCCTCTTTATGTCATATATATCCCCATTGTTCAAGTTGGAGAGACTTAAAAAAGCTTTCGGTTACGCTGATGATGTCGCAAAATTAGAGACCTCCCCATCCCTAGAGAGGAACTCAGAGAAATTAGCAGCATCAATCAATCAGGCTTTGACATGGGGCAGCTATGAAGGACTGACTTTCGATCCGGGAAAATCTGAATTATTGCACTTTAGTAGGAAACGACGTGATAAAGATAGAAATCCTTCAGTCATCACCGATAAATTTCCAATAACCGTCAACTTAGAAAAACCTTACCTTAAGTGGCTAGGAATTCATTTTGATAGAGAATTGAAGTATAAACATCATGCATACATACAAGCCTCAAAAGCCCTTATAGTTGCTATTACTCTGCGCTGTTTTGGTGACACAATCCGAGGAATACCCCCACGATTATCCAAACAAGTTATCAGTGCTTGTGTTCTCACAATCGCCCACTTTGGATCATCGACATGGTGGCCAGGTAAAACTAGGATAAAAGGTAATCGAATAATCAGTATCAGAGTCGGGATACATATCAAAGAACTTGACAAGTTACACAAAGCAGCAGCTAGGACCATTTTACCAGTATACCGCACTACATCTACCGCAGTACTGTACCGAGACTCTGGCCTCAGCCCTGCTGAATTAACTTTGGATTCTCTGACTAGAAGAGCCGCCGTAAGAACTTGCAGGTTAGATCCACGCCATCCACTCTATAAGAAAAGACATAAACTAGCTCTTGGTCCTGCGAGCACTCGTCTTGCTCGGACACTAGAGAATATACCACCCTCGGAAGAAATCGATCCACTCTCCATTCCCCCTTGGGATAGGTATAAGTCAAGACAAAACATCTTAATGCTAGGTCTAGACTTTTCAGGTCTTTCTAATACGAGAACAAGTATCTTTTATGAATTCTTAAATAAGCTCCCCAAAAGTGACATTTTTATATACTCCGACGACTCCAAATCCCCCGATGGCAAATTAGGTGCAGGGTTTGTTATCTTACAGATGAATGTCAAAATATGTGTTGGAGCTCACCCAGTTAGAAGGAATAATGAGGTACAAGATGCCGAGGCACAAGCTGCACTACACGGGATTCGTGCTGCATTATCACTTTCAACAAACCGCTTTGCCAGTAATCTGTGGGTTTTCATTGATAATAAAAAGGTAGTGAATACAATTCTAGGTAATGTAACTATTAACTCCTCTCAAAAAGTGTACGATGAGATCTCGAAAGCAAAAGATTTATGGAAAGCCCGAGAGCGACTTCCCCACACAGTGGAGGGATAAATCAATGTCTGCTGGATACCCGGACATTCTGGAATAAAAGGAAATGAGCTGGCAGATCTAGAAACAAAGAGAGGAGCCACCATGTGCCCCCCAGAAGACCAAACTAAGCTTTCTTTTGCCTCCCTGCAAAAATGGCACATATCACATACTCGAGAAGCTAGGGAAGATTGGTGGAAAAACAATGCGCCTAACTGTTATAATCAATTAGAAATTAAAGATATTTCTCTTACTCCAAGGGAGCTTTCTTTGACAAGAAAAGCCCTTGGTAGATTAATTGCACTCAGGACGGGGCATGGAGATTTTGCTCCCTACCATGAACGCTTTGGACATAAGGATGTTACACTTCGCTGTCAATGTGGATATCGCAAGACACGATTACACCTATTTTTCTGTAGAATTTTACGCCGCAGAGGTCATCGTCCTGCCGGGCCTATTAATCAGTTAATACCTAAACTTCTTGGCACACCAGAAGGTGCCATTGTCTTAACAAAGTGGCTAGAAGTCACCAAGTTCTATGAGCAGATTTGGACTCGCTGAAGGCCTCTCTGTATCAAATACAACTTTTAATAAAAATTTTTAAATGTAAAAGCTCGGCTATCACGCATTTCTGCGATAACACAATTAACCTCCACAGTTTAATAAAACGTGGATGGAAAAGTATATAAATTTAGACTTAGATTAGTCCATAAGATCTAGGGCTCCGGCCCTAGCGTCCTATATCCTAATTAGGATTAGGGAAAGCATGTCATAGAACAGCTTCCCCTCACTCAGACGTTAAATAGAATAATAATAACAATAATATCGTCCTTGACGCCTAACATCACAATCTATCCATTCCATACCGTTGGTAGAACGCGGTTATTTGTTGTATAAGCTAATATATTCAAGAATATGAAAGTTAATTGTACCGATGGCTTATTGGATCGTGATCAATCAAAGTGAAGAGGTAAGTGCTTTATCAGCCAGATATTGACCGTATCCTGCTGTTAGCTAACTAGAGGTGCCTGTGTCAATCATTAGACCATAGAACTTGTCAGATGTATATCTTTTGTCAGTGTTGTAGGTAAAAGGATCAGTTTTTAAAAAATTTACATTTGACTTGGTAATTAAATGGTAAACAGATTGATCGTTTAATTTAGTGATGATTTCGTGACCATTGATTTGGCCGTAAGATGTCATAAAAATGTTAGTTTTATTATGTTCTATACAAAGATAGAATGGCGCTCATATATATTTGATGTACATTTTACTAATTTACAAGATATGCTAAGCACCAGAGATATATGCAGCAATTCTGTGCACAAGTTATATCACGTGAAATTTACATTCACAACACTCCCCTTATCTCTGCTGATCAGCCTCAAATATTTGAACTACTCCAATAAATGACCTTTTCAATTCAAAAGCTGGCCTTGGCAATGGCTTTATTAAGCCATCAGCAAGCATATTTTTTCCACTGATCCACCTACACTCAAGTCTTCCTTTAATAACTTCATCAACAGTGTGATGATATTATACATCTACATGTTTTATCTAGGATGTATTTGATACTCCACTTTATAACTGTATTCATGCCTTGTTATCCCCTAGAAAAAGGGGTTCAGGATTCTTGGGCTTTTAAGTAATCTGAGATAAAAGACTTTCTCCCCAAATGGCGAGTTTTGCTCTTTCACTTGCAGCTATATACTCTGCGTTGGTTGTGAAAGTTGCGACACTAGTCTACTTTTTACTGATAGCAGAGACAGCTCCTCCATTAACATCATAACTATTCCAGAAATTGATTTTCGATCACTATGATCTCCCGCATAATCTGCATCAGCAAAGGTAACTAAATCAGTAGCTGTAGAACTTCCACAATAAAGCTCAATATTGTGGTCGACTCTATAGTAGGGAATTTCGTCTCTATCCCCTCCATACTTGATCCCATAATTAATGGTTCCTTCAAAATAGCTTAGAATTCGAAGTAGAGCCAACCAATGGTTATGACATGCTATATGTGAGTACTGGGCCATCTTATGAGCTTGAAAAATAATGTCTGGTCTTGTGTTGTATAGGTAAATCAGTTTCCCGAGTAGCTTCCAGTAACTTCTTAGTTCTTCATCTGTGCAAGGCCTTCCAGAATTTTGTTCAAGATCACCAACATCATTACTTGCCATCGGAGTTGAGTAAATTTTTGCACCAGATATAGCGAAGTCATCCACAATACTTCTTGCATACTGGGATTGATCGATGGTAAGAAAGTCTGAATTTCGCATAATTCTTATTCCCAGGATACTTCTAGCTTTGCCAAGATCTTTCATCCTAAACCTCCTTTCTAGTTGAGTTTTAAGTTTCTCTATCTCTTGGCTTCTAGGTCCAGTGATCAGAACGTCATCAACATGAATACCTATGACAACTTTAGTCGTCTGATCTGTTGGGAGAAAATCAAAACCAATTGAATTTAAGAACTTGGCGAAAATTAGGTACCATACACGTGCAGTCTATTTCAGACCATATAAGCTTTTGACTACTCGAGTATATCACCCAAATCTTGGTATCGTATGTCCAGGAATTTTAATATATACCTCATCTTCTAACTCTTCTGCAAGAAATGCAGTCACAACATCCATCTGATAAATTTCCCATTTCTCTTTAGTTACAGTAGCTAGAATTATTCATAATATATCAAGTCGAATTGTGGGCGCAAAAGTTTCCTCGAAATCAACTCCGTGTCTCTGAATAAATCCTCTAGCGACTAGTCTCGCTTTGTGCCGTAATATTTTATCATCCTCTCCTCCTTTCAGGGCAAGAACTATCTTAGCTGTAACAGCACTTCTATCTGCAGGTATATTTTCCAATGGGCCTGAAAAGGTTCCATGTTCAATAAGCGATGCCATTTCTGATTCGTAGGCTTCTATCCAAAGCTTTGCTTCTGGGGTCAAAAGTGCAGCTTCATATGAGATAGGATCATTGCCTCTCTGATCTCAGGCTGCTGAAAAAGCAATCTTAATAGAAATATTGGCTCGTTGTTTTAGACTTTGCATTTCAGCAGCTTTTGCCGACGGTTTTCTTGTTCTACCAGTTCTTCTATCGCCTCTAGTGATAGCATGGCTTTCTAAGCCTTTCAAGTACTCAGCATAGACCTCATTGCGCCTATTTTTACTTCTTCTTTCAATTATATTATCACAAGTTAACGTCGCTGGATTTTTGGAACATAATTGTAGCTGATTTCCAGATTGATGATTGTTGAATATTTGACCCAAGGATTCTTGCCGTGAGTCACCTTTGGAGTTAGAATCATTATTGATATCATCATCAGGAATTTCATCCGCATCATTATCTGATAAAAGTTCGTGATTAGACGACGTAGGCGATGTATCATCAAGTAAAAAACAGTCTTTATTAAATTCAATAGATTGAGCTTCACATAATTTCTTGTCACCTGGGTGCCAAACGTGGTATATATTACACGATTTCGTGAGATAACCCACAAAAATACCTTCCCAGCATCTTTTATCCGGTTTACCCCTTCTTCCGAATTGACATTTAACCACAGTTCACATAATTTCGAAGGAGAATTCTTGATTGTTAACACTGTAGTAGAAGTAATCAAGAGCATCATCACGAAGCATAGAGGGAAAAGCAGTAAAATAAATTTCGGGTCTAATGCACGCCTTATTATAGAGATCAAAAAATACGGCCAATTTAAAATCAAAGCTGTCTGCACATCCCCGGAATTTTAATTTATCATTATACAATTTCATCAAATTACCAAGTTCACGGCCGTGGTTTGATGTGTCTACTTTAACTTCTGTCGGCAGATTTTCCACTTTAACGGGGTGGTACTTTTAGGTGGTCTTGTGATGTGGTCGAATAACTGAGTTTTTAAAAGATGTCATGTTTGAATTTAAACCGTGTTGTGCATAGCAAAATTAGATGATATGTCATGAAGTTATGCAGGGATACCTTGACAGTGACAGCATGATTTTAGTCTGATTTAAAGACAGGGCTTTACAGGCCTGTCTCATTAATCAATATTACAATTTAATATTGTAGGATGAACAAATCTTGAGTCGTCTAATGAATAGTCACTCAAGGAGCAAATGAGGTTTATATGTGGTGTGAGAATACTCTGGACACTGAATAGGCATATCTGTAGAGTAAACAGGACATGTATATAGTTAGCGATTTCTGCCTTCATTGTAAAAACATACATACCTTCTATATACATTTGTTTTATATATATATATAAATATATATATATATATATATATATAAACCCAAAATACAAATATATTATCAATTATCAATTATAACATCCTACTCACAAAGTCAGCATCATCGCAATACTTCTTCATTCATAATTGTAACAAACCGTTTGCGTTGTTCAGTTGTTCTTCAATTTCTTCAATTTCTTCAATTTCTTCAATTTCTTCAATTTCTTCAATTTCTTCAATTTCTTCAATTTCTTCAATTTCTTCAATTTCTTCTTTGGTCCAAATATGTCCTTCTTCATTGACTATACTGAAAAGAGTCGGATCTAATAAATCACATGATAAGGCGTTCGCATCGCTTGCTTTCGTGATGTTTATATGTCCTATGTAAATAGACATCATGTAGTAACGTAGATAACAATAGACATAACAATCGATAACATATCGGTATACTGGACCGACAAAAAGTTCTTTTGCTATGGGCTTCTGACTTATTTACAGATAAATACCCCGTTTTCTCTGAGAAAAATTCTTAGTTTGCGAAGAGAATCTTTACTTGTAATTTCAAAAGTTTCTGTCGTAAAATATTCAAAATCTTTGACAAAGGCTTCTCAAAGACTGTAGTCTCTATAGTGACTATCTATGTATACTACTGTATGCCAAACTATTAAGACATTTACTTCGCTAGTAGAAGGAGTTCCATTGATGAAATTCAAGGGCTGCCCAAAGTTTGAGATCTCGCCTCTAAAACTGTCGGCTTGATTTTCCATTTTTATATTCTATTTATTTACGGTAATAGCTTCTGGTACCCCCCATTTCCCACATGTACCCCCTGAACCCAAAAATAGGTTTTGCGGCCGCTAGAATATATACTAGATGAACAGCAAGCAAAGAAGCCCGCAGCATTCAATAAATATTGATTTTATAGCAAGTACAAAGATAGATTCCCTATATACTAACTGAAATTATGATAATATCACCCTCGGAGCCGCTATTCCTTCCATCAATCATCTGTTGCTGCCTCTCCCTCGACCGTGGCTTCGTGTACGACTTCCCCTGATATCAACTCTTCTATAAACAGCTACCTCTTGCCTTTTAGATAGTGGCTCATCTCCCATAACAGCGTTTACACATTCAAAAAGAGATGGATCACGTTAAGTTGATGCTATTTGTGATCCAAGAGGTGGCTCTATGACTGAACCAACCGGTCTGCCACGAGGTCCAATCATAGTAGGATCTCGAACTTGCAACAAAGGAGCAGAACAAGAAGAGGAACTTTAAGTAATGATTTTCTAAAGTACCAATGCGGATGGATATATTCTGGCTTCAATAATCCTAGTATTGTATCTACCGTTCTTTGATTTTATGCCTACAGGGTAATCCAGGGGTCGTTGTCCACACCCTGCTACAATCTGGATCGAAAGGTGACTCCGTATTGTGGAGAAGTGTTGAGAAAATGGTGCAGGAGCGTGTTAATGCCTTAAATATAAGGCATAGATAATATATCTATTAGATAACTTAGCTTGACTGTATATACTTAACTAATCTTCTCTACCCTTATCGCACCTTAATTGTATTCCCTAGAGGTTCATCCCCTTATACTAGATGTATATTCATAATAAGAAATGCTTTATTTACGAGGCCAGTCTTCTTAGAAGTCTTTGAACATCTTTTTACAATCGCATAACCCTGACTTCCTGCATGGTTGTCAGTTCTCACTAGGAGAAAAAACAAATATCTTTTTTTACCAGCACATCATTCTAATTTTAGTTCTATGCTCTATTCTATTTCTCGGCTTACGCAACTCCCAGTCTTACCTTTTCCTAAGACTTCTATATTTATTTCTTTACGAATGTTCAGCTTGTACAGTCCGAGTAAGGATATCTTGGACCACGTAGAAAAAACTGTATATATTAGAGTATAGCTCGCTGTAGATAGATTCTTCACGCTTAGGTCTTTGTCTAAAAATATCAATTCGAGGTTACCTCCTGTTCAAACCTTTAGTTCCCTTCAGTCCCTCCAGTCTCCTCTAGTACTCTAAAAGATCCTTCAGAGAATCAACAGATACCTTATAAATACTTTTATCTCCTTTTTCCCTACCATCCCCTCAAAAAAATACCTCTGTCAATACCTGCTATCAATACATAAGTTCACGAAAATTGGCAATGGGCTTGAACAGCATCAATTAATGTAGGGAATTGCTAAATCGCAGTTCACATGGACTAAATCGTAGTGCGCTAAGCCTTTAATAGAATTCTGCCAAACTTGCTGTATGTATCCCTGTAATGTAACATAGGTAGGCACCAATTAAATTGGCTATGATATATGTATGTGCCTCTTGACCAATGATTTAATGGATTTCCGATAAGACCCTTGCCTTGATATAAAAATACCCAGTACAGTTGCACATCAACTCGTTGGCCCTAGCAACGGAATACTATGTAAATAAATTCACAAAAATCAGTCTTCAGGACCAGTATCTTCCAACATTCCAGTACTTCTTCATAAGGCTATTCTAGTAAGCTTATTCTAATAAATTATAATCAATTTTAGTAAAATCCTAGAGAAATCATTGGTACGTAGTTCTGTAATCTCTAGGATCTTCAGACTCATCGCAACCAGATATCTCCGTTCACAAGTTTGAAAACAAACTGCTAAATATCACAATACCCGTCATCAACGTTAGTGTAAATAGAAATCATAACAAATTATGGATATGGCATCAACTGAGCTTTATCTCAATGGACCTTGTGATCCTTTACCGGTAAATCGACCAACATTTAGCA
>QVIK01000609.1:540-31678 GCA_003957845.1 Oidium heveae | reverse complement strand
GATTTGCAAGAACGCACGAAAGGTTGAATGAAAAATTCTTTATTTTTGATCTCGGAAAGCGTTTGCGCTTATACCTAACGCATTGCAGAGAGTGTATGGTTAATGCAACTCGCAGACACTAGCCATATGGATCGTTACAACCAATTTTAACACCGCCTAAATTGTTCCACACTATAAATATTGACTTCATCCTTGCTTTGCCAAAAACTGTGCCAGATAATTGGGATTGTGTACTCACAATTACTGAACGTCTTAGTAAAGCGATCTCAATGGTTCCTGGAAAAACAACATGGACAGCTTTACAATGGGGTAATGCATTGATCTCTCATTTGCTAATGATACTTTGGGGCCTTCCTCATGAAATCATCTCCGATAGAGATCCAAAGTTTTTATCACAGGTCTGGCAAGGGATGTTTGAGAATTTGAATGTAAAACTTCTATTTTCAACTGCATGGCATCCACAAACAGACGGGGCAGCGGAGCGTACGAATCAGCAAGTAGAAATTGCCTTTCGATACTTCATAGCAACGTTGCCAAATCCGGAATTATGGCCTACAATTAAAGATAAACTTTGCGCATCACTCTCAAACAGTACTTCGCGGGGAACTGGTAAAGCAGCTACAGAGGTCTTGTACGGTATTAGGATCCGTGAACCAGCGGATCTGCTGGCACATCAACTTGTAGAGGTGGGACTAGAGGGCCATACAACCAGAGCGGCGTTAGAACCCACCATCCATCATAATGATATACAGGACTTTCCAGTTGAGCCCCTGCCAGTAAATGATTATAGGCCAGCGTTATTTGAAGCTATTGACGCTATCAAATTTGCAGCAGCATTTATAAAGTATCAGTATGATAGAAGACATAGGCCAATGTTCTTCAAAACTGGGGACTTTGTATTACTTCGACTACATCGGGGATTCAATGTACCAAGAATCGCGGGAAATACGAAGTTAACACAACAATACGCAGGTCTATTCAGAATCTTGGAAAAGATCGGTAGACTAGCATACAGGTTAGAATTACCACCAGCTATGGCATCCATTCACCCTGTAATTAGTGTCGCACACTTAGAACCAGCCCAGGATCCCACAAAAGATCCGTTTCATTGATCTTTCGCGCAAGGAATGGCATTACAACCTGTTCCAGAGCGTATATTACGACAACGCAAGCAAGCCCGACGCAATGGTGGAGAAATGATACAATACTTGGTAAGATTCACAGGACGACCAGTAGAATATGACAAATGGTTACTTGATCGAAACGTACCGCCACGATTAGTAGAAGAATTTGAACAAACTAGACAATTTGTTTAGAGAACGTCATGCTGGGGCATGGCATTTTCTCTATTTACGGCAAATGTTAGGATTGGGCCTTAGACCTCTTTTAGCGATTATGTAATTAAGGGGTATATAATATTGTAGCCTTAGATTTAGTTAGAGGACCATCCTACACTATTCTATAATATATTCATGTAACTAGACGTAGCCAACAAAATGGTAGCATTACCTTATAACTGTTGATTCCACCAATATTTAAATACACCAGGAAGATATGGTCGGTAAATAAGCGAAATAAATGGTATATTATTCGGTAGCTGGAAAGTTATTGTTGGGACTCTGACAGGGATTAAAAAGGGGATGTTGAATAGACACTTGTATGTTATATAGATAGATAGATTAGAGAGAGAAAGGAACAACTGAAAAACTACTGAAGAATACAGGAATACATATATTTATAAATAACTATCGACTTCGTGACAGCTAACATATTGTAATACTTCGTGTTTTACCAACAGATATAAGGGCTCGTTTCGGAGTCAACTAGAAGCTCAACTTCACCATTTCTCCTCTATCATCTTCTCCTTTCCTATCGTTCTTCCTTTAATCCATCGCATCACCTATCTTTCTTATGAGTGACAGCTTGAATATTATCACCCATTATTACTTTAGAATAAAGCAAAGGTGGTTGAAAAGATGGCTGCGAAGAATGTTGCAAAGAAAGTTGTGAGTAGGGCTGTGTTGTGAATCGTATCAGCTTGAAAGTCGAAGCCAGAAGGCAGTAGAGGTTAAGCTATAAGTCACTTCGTAGAAGTCTCAGATACAAATGATAAACGCAAGATGGGACTTCTCTAATGGTGTGGTTAAAGTAGATCAAAGATAAAATAAACAAAGTGATTGAATTGAGTATATCGAAGTTAGAGTGGTATAAGATACAATTCTTAATATTACAAAGTTGCTAAGCTGAAGATTGCACTCAGCGGAATCCATATGCTATATACACAGATTTCCTAACTCCAATTCCCTATAAGTTCCTATAAATAGACAAAAATCAACGCACAGTCACGATAGTCCCATTCTGAGTGTTGTAAGAATGGAGTTGTAGATTCCGGCATTCCTAAAAATAACTTTCTTGTCATTACCTCAAGCGACGCGAGGTAAGCGGCTACGTCATTAGCGACCCATTATCACGTGAGCTTAAATCATTTCATGACAGGTTGTGAAGAAGGTTGTGAAGAAGGTTGTGAAGAAGGTTGTGAAGAAGGTTGTGAAGAAGATATAAGTAGAGAGACTTTGGGATTCACAAAGGCTTGTAATAAAGGTAAACCTGCTAGTACAAGCTCTACGACTTCCAATGGTCTGACGTCATTAATGATATACGCGAGGGTTACAACAATATTAGGATTTTCTCTTTCCACTGGTGACAATGATTATGCTTTTTGGGAGGTTGTGTTTGGTTAGTCGAAGTTTTTGACAACCAAAGATATTGTAGATGACTACTGCTCGTTCAAGTGTGAAATGAACAATGATCGTGTAGACATAAGTGGGATAGTTGGTGAGCAAACTGAATTAGCTTTCTAGGTTTCAAGCTATCACTCATAATAAAACAAAAACATTCACTTCTCATATCTGGAAAATTTAGATCTCGACAGCGGGCCCTAAGTGTCACGGATTAGATATTTAAGGCAATGTGCATTTTTATATGTAATGGTAGTTTATAATTAATCTGTGAAGATCTATTTTTGTGCGACTCAGGCTATTTATCTTTCTATCGATCCCAATGCCCATTGTACTATTTCCATAATTGTATGGCTCCAGAAATATCTAGATGTTTTTATGCATAAAAAAAGGTTTTGACCTCTCACTTAACCCCCAATGAGAGTTACCATAGAAGCCTGCACTATCTAGCGCAGGCTACAGTTATTAACATGCTTTTCAGCCATTACAAGGCCCCCTCTATTTAAGGACTAGGGATTTTTTGATCCTTTTATTCTTTTAGATCGCCTTAGTTGAACAATATGTTGCTCCGCTGAGCCTACATGTGCTCCTGTGGAAGTTTGAGCTGGATCATTATTACTTTCTATAGTTCCATATATCGATTCAAAAATATCTAATGCAGCCGTATTTTTTATATATTCGAAAGGTTCCCACGTTGGGTCAATTCAACCAACCCATTTAAGTAAAGCTTGTCTGAACTTTCCCCGTCCTCGATTAACTGTGCTTGCTCGGATTATAGATTCGACCTCGTAAGCTGGCTATTCTAGATTATCTATTAAGGGAGGATTTTGCGCGTCGTTACGAATTTGGCTCGGGAATGAATCATCACCAGTTCGTTTTATAAGGTCAACGTGGAGGCGGTTATGAATATTGCCAGGGAAATTAAGCTCTACAGTGAGTGAATCTGGAACAGCAGCTACTTCATATTTAGCATGCTACCAAGAAAGCTTCTTTGAAAGTTGTGGGGTTTTCATGTTTCACAAGTCAAGCCATACTTTATCTCCGACTTTGAACATTTCTGGTTGACGTCGACTTCTATTAGCATTAGATTCATATCTTTGTTGGACAGATGCCATTGCCGCTTGTGCTAATTGTTGGGCATCTTTAAGTCTTTGGATATAACGTTCCGCAGAGATTTTACCAGGATATCGTGAGCTTTGATCTTCATCTTGCGTTGGCTTCATTAGTGGGTCTAATTCATATCCATATCGGAGATAAAAAGGGCTAATTCCACCTATAACCGAATTTGGCCGTCCGTTAAGCGCTAGTTGTGCCATAGGAATGAGGTCCATCCAATTGTCTTCAGCGTAACAAGTGAAAACTCGTAAGTATTTGTATATCTCTTGATTTGCATGTTCCCTAACATTTGCTTGGGGTTGGTAAGATGTTGTTAAGCGTTGTGTTATTCCTGTATGTTTACAGAAGGTTTTCCAGAAGTGGCTTGTCCAATCACTGCCCCTATCGCTAGTTAGATATCGAAGGAATCCAAAGTACCTGTAATAACGATCAACAAATATCTTCGCACAATTTTCGGCGGTCATTGAGTTAGTGCCAAAAATAAATATGTCCTTTGATAATCGATCAGTTATGACCATTATATTTGAACATCCTTCAGACTCTGGCAAATAGTAATAAAGTCAATGGTTAGATCGCTGCCGATACGTTCAAGTACTGGAAGTAGTTTAAGAAATCCAGCTTTTGCCTGACGCCAGATTGTTGTTCGTCCACAGATATCGCAGTTTCGAATAAATCTCCGCACTGAGTCTCTTAATTCCGGCCAGAACCATGTACGAAGGATAATTGCCAACGTTGTATCTTTACCTTGGTGCCCAGTCGAGTAACTATCGTGAATTTGTTGCATTATTGCAGTGCGTAAAGGTTCGTATTCAGGGACCCAAATTCGGTTTCTCTGCCCCGAAAGACACCATCGGCTGCTAACGTACATTCGGCTATATTAGCTTTCAACTTGAGTGCTAGGTCAGGAGGGAACCCCCGGTCACCTGCTGCCACCACTTCTCGTACTCTTTGCCATTCATTATCAGATTCAACTCCTTGTTTCCAAAGGGTTTCGAGCTCATCATTGTCAAATAATCTAGCCAGCGCGGCTGGGTCTTGTCGAGCGTTTTTTTCAGGTGTTTCTCTTATAATCGAAGTTAGAAGTGTTTGCTATTGGGACAATAATTGTAAGACCCTTCCAACCGTACGCTCATCGTCAGTATGTCTAAGCTTATCTTGGTCTAACCGAGAGAGAGCGTCCGGTCGTTCACTACTATTTCCTGGTCTCCATTGTGGCATAAAATTAAATTTTTGTAATATATCATTGTATCGTACTTGAAATTCGTTAAGTAGTCGTTTGGTTGTGAAATAACTTAGGTTTTATGATCAGTTAATAATTTAAACGGTTTTGAAACAGACTGTAATTCAGCTTTCCATTCTTGTAAGCAAGAGATGATAGACAACATTTCCTTATCGTGAATAGGATAATTTACTTCGGCACTATTCAATTGTCTAGAATAATAAGCCACTGACTGTAGTCTACCTTGCTGATCGATCTGTGATAGACAGCCTCCTAAAGCAAATCCAGAACAGTCTGTTTCCACCACTGTATCCTGATCGGGATCTCAGTGACTTAGAACTGGTTCAGAAATCAAAAACTGTTTAAGTCGTTCAAAGAATCGTTTTCAGCTTCCCCCCAATGCCATTCTGTTTTCTTTTTTGTTAGCTCAGCTAAAGGACCCACTATGTTTGGAAATTCATTGATAAAACATCGGTAAAAATTTGCAAACCCTAAAAATGACTTAACACCCTTCACTGAGGTTGGTGCTTTCCACTACTTGATTGCATTGACTTTGTCTGGATCGACGGTTATGCTTTTACCTGCTTCAATAAAATATCCTAAATTTTTAAATTTTTTACATTAAAAGTCACATTTATTGATATCCAGGTATAAGCCTGCCTTATCAAGTTTAATTAGGATCTTACGAACTGCTTCCCAATGCTCATCTTCGGTACCATCAGTGTAAACTAATATATCGTCCATATACGCGGTTGCATCTAGATCCAGATGTTCCCGTAACTGTTCGTTAATGTAACGTTGGAAAGATATTGGTGAATTTATTAATCCGAAAGGTGTTACCAGCCATTCGAAAAAGCCCATTCGGCAGTAAGACGCGGTCATCTATTCATCTCCTTTTCTAATATGAAGACGATGAAATGCAGACCTCACATCCAGCTTGGTAAACCATCTTGCTCTAGACAGTTATCTTAGAGTCTCCTTAAAAAGTGGAAGTGGATATCGGTAGGGTATAGTAATAGCATTAAGTCCTCGATAGTCTGCACAAAGGCGAAGTCCACCGTTTGGCTTCCTTGCAAATAAGACCGGAGCCGCAGCAGGTGAACTACTTGGTCGATTCCACCTCTTTTCCAGTAAATCAGTTAGTGTTTTTCGTAGGACGAGCAGTTCTTCTCGAGACATATTATATAGAAGACCCCAGAGTGAAGAAGGAGGCTTTCCATCTTCTTTTTGTAAATTTATTGCGTGATCCAAAAGTCCCCTTAAGGTGGTAATTTTTCGGCACCTTTATTGTCTGCAAAGAGATGAGCAAAGTTTCTAATTGGTTTTGGGAGACGTAGCTTGGCTTCTACTAAAGTTAGACTAGGTTTATTTCGCAAAGTTTTATTGATGTCTTCAAGTGATGCTCTGCATACAGGGATCGTAATGATCATATCCTTGAATACTTCAGCCAATGCCTTGGACGTGCAATATTTCTAAGCTCCTGGCGCCAACGTTTGACGCTATATATCACGTTTTTGCTCTTTCTATGATTTATAGACCGATCTTTTGCATGTATCACCGCATCCTGGTCCTCCATCCATTTTTCCCCTAGGATCATTTGGTGAGTTATGTGAGGTACGATGTAGAGCCATAGTTTTGAGGTTATATGGCCATTAAGGTCTAATGAGATATGTGTCGTGTAATCCACAGCCGGTTTTTGAGTAGGTGAATTCTCAGCGGCTTCAAGTATTCGTGGTGAAATTGGATAGCGCGGTAATTTAAGTTGAGTAGTAAGAGTATTATTAATGATACCCGAGCATAGGCATCTATTGTCAACTAGGGCTTGCACCATCATTGAATCATTAATCAAAGCGTTAGCAAAGAATGGACTAGTATTCATTTCTCTCTTACTATCTACTGCAGACAGCTCCTGAACGCGAATTTGCCCAGGAGCGACTAGTTTTCCGAGTTTATTTCAAACATAGCTTTTTCATCAATTTCTTCATATACATCAGGATCAAGATCAGAAAGATCGTTTACATTAACTACGGGTCCTGCTGTAGAAGGCTTGACAGTCGGGAGTAATTTACATATTATAGTGTCACAACTTTTTCGCTCACAACGAAAGCAACGCCCTTCATCACGGAGTTTTTGAATCTGCTCTTGATTTTTCCATTTTGATCACAGAGGCTTCCCATTTGGCCCAAGAAGTACCTATGTGGAGTTCACGCCGCTCATGATTGTGTCGCCCGATGAGTACAAGCTTCCAACGTGACCATGTTCTTTTATCGAAGGCGACCATTCTTTAAAGTTGTTCTCTTGTCTCTCAGCTGCACGGTCTATTTCAACCGGCCGTTGATTATCAGTACTTCCCCTCGGAACTATTTTTTGATTATTATTGGGATCTCTTGTCAACTCGTCATGCTGCTAAGAAATCTGCCCAACAATTCTTAGCCATTCATAGTAGTCATTGTCTGGAAGGAGGTGTTTTATAATTAATCTGTGAAGATCTATTTTTGTGCGACTCAGGCTATTTATCTTTCTATCGATCCCAATGCCCATTGTACTATTTCCATAATTGTATGGCTCCAGAAATATCTAGATGTTTTTATGCATAAAAAAAGGTTTTGACCTCTCACTTAACTCCCAATGAGAGTTACCAAAGAGGCCTGCGCTAGATAGCGTAGGCTACAGTTACTAACCGGCTTACCAGCCGTCACAGTAAGGTCTGGTTGAATTGCTCTAATATGAAAGAGAAAGAGGTATTTCATTTGGTATTCTACCTCAGTTGTGATGGATGAATGTTCTTTTAAGTCTTGATATCCTTTTTGATATCCTTTTTGATATCCTTTTTGATATCCTTTTTGATATCCTTTTTGATATCCTTTTTGATATCCTTTTTGATATCCTTTTTGATATCCTTTTTGATATCCTTTTTGATATCCTTTTTGATATCCTTTTTGATATCCTTTTTGATATCCTTTTTGATATCCTTTTTGATATCCTTTTTGATATCCTTTTTGATATCCTTTTTGATATCCTTTTTGATATCCTTTTTGATATCCTTTTTGATATCCTTTTTGATATCCTTTTTGATATCCTTTTTGATATCCTTTTTGATATCCTTTTTGATATCCTTTTTGATATCCTTTTTGATATCCTTTTTGATATCCTTTTTGATATCCTTTTTGATATTCTTTTGGGTAGTCTTTAACTGGAGTACCTTTTGGTGTTTGGTAGCACCAAAAACGATTTATGGTCGACATTAAATTTGGTTGATGATTTGCAAGAGATATATTGACTATACTAGAAAGTATAATAAGTGGGGAGTCACGTGGAGCCGTATTGACATTTGGAGCTACCATCTTGGAGCTTGAAATTTGGTAGCTTTGTCCACAAGATGTAAGACAGGGTCTCCATTGATGTAAAAGATATCGAAAAACACCGTGTGATTAAAATTTTTATTGTTCTTGATTTTAAATTTAAATCTCGTAGGAGATTTTCCATGTTTCTGACAGTAGTGGCAAAATTTGTTAATTTTCTCAAGTACAATCCTGTGGGGTTGACTATCATCATGGCCTGATCTTTCGAGTCTTCTTTAAGATTTGTTGTTCATCAGCTTGATCATAATAATGTGGCTTTATTTATTGGAGGTTGGGATTGAAAATCATATGATGTTTCGGTCAGGATCGTCAGACGTTGTACTGATTTTTACCAATGGCGCCAATTTAATGATTTTAATGTGGGGAAAGAGAAAATAGGTTCTATGTTCTTAAATGTTCAGAAAGTTCAAAAATCTCGGTTTTTAGTTAGATTCCTTTATAGAGGTTTTGACGTCATAGGATGATGCAAAGATGATGCCTATGATTTTGATACTTTCGGTAATAGTTTCGGCTTCATCGTGAGTTAATGTATTTGTCTCTGATGAGGGCTTACTTGGAAATGAAGACATAACATGATGTGCGTAAGTTGCTTTGTGTATAAAAGTACACATGAAGACGGGAACATGAGTATTGTTGTCGTAACGATTTTTTTACTAGACTCACCCGTTCCGTTGGAATGGATTGAAATCATAGATTATTATTAAAGTTCAACGGGGAGAAAACAGATGTGTATCGAGAAGGATACGGTTCTTTGAAAGTCGTGTATGATGTTCGGCTGTTCGTTAATCATAGTGTTTTGTAAGGCCTCGGATAAACCTTAACCAATTACTACCCGTTACCGGTCAATATTGAACCAATCATCTTTCTTCAGAGCGCTTATAACCGAGCTTCTTCAAAATCAGTCTATCATGATTGTTTATTGTCCAAGAAACGTAAATGTTTTTGTAGACATTGGGCCCTGTTCAATAACTATTATCTCATATAAAACTTATCAATTCACTAATATCAGCTTCATTGATCAATTTGGAGCTTTATTTTCCGAGTGTAACTCGATGGTAGTAATAAGCTCATTTGCTCCAGTGGCAAATGTGTTGCTGAAAAAAATCCTAGACTCTTTGTGGTCAAAAAATCTTCGACCAGTATCAGAACGCTTTTTAAAGCATGCTGTTAAGTCTTGTTTCTTCAACTACTGTTTGACTCCCTTGTTAACATTTTTCTATCCTTTTACTATCCTGTTTCTCTTTATTGTCGATTAGCTTTAATTCATGGGCCAGCTTTGATGTTTAGACTTATTATAGTGTGGGCCCCTGAATCAATTCTTGAGACCGTTCCAAAATATATTTATTGTTCACCCCGTTTTCCTGTCCACACAATACTCCTGATCAACCCGCCTTCCTGTTCGATTCTTAACCATTTATTTCTGGGCATTTTTTAGGCCAGTGCATTTATATTGAGTTCATTTTCTGCAGTTTAGTTGTTGATTTTCGTGGTAGACTTACTTCCGGTCTTGGCTGCCTTTACTCGTTTTCTCGGGAGTATCATATGTGCTATGGCTCAATAATTGGTTTTCAGTTTGTCGGACCTAAAGACCAGTCAGTGTTCCACACGGTTAGCTAGATTGAGCTTAGCGATTTTATTTAGCGCACCCCTTTATGTATGTTATTTAGACACTAAATAGGGTAGAGGGCACACTTCATCTGAATCATTAAATATGGGAATTATAACTTAGTAGTAGAATCCAAACAGTTTCAATTCAGTTAATGAATGCGTACCTTGATTCCGTGGGGGTTCCTTGAGTCTGTTGTGAAATCGTTTCTTTAGAAATAATCAATAATCTCTACTACTTTTGGGTATCTTATTTTATTGTGATTTATTCTTCCAGTCTAGATTATCTAATGCGTAGTGTAGAATTGAATCAAATCGACTTATCATCTCTGACTTACATTGCCTTTTTAATATAGTTTCGTTTAAATATTTTGTTACCATTTGCACCTCATGAACATATTTTCGCCAAACAAGCCGATCTTTGGCAGCTACCAAACTATCAATATCTCGGTTCTTCTCCCGCGTAAAATATTAGTGCATAAGACAGCGCCGAGCAGACTCACCTAATATCTACCCCAATCTTTTATCCTTTTCATAGAGTGTGAGCACTTAGATCAGAGCAAGTTGGCAGAGTGGTTGAATCAAGATGAAATTGATAATAATGACTATGATTGTGGCTCAACAGCTAAGTGCATGAAAAAATGTGGTGCCTGTAATCATTCTTCTACTATCTAGGTACCTATTTTATTATTGACTATGTAAACACCATGCTCTCTCGTTATCACATAAGGATTCTGAATCAGCACATCGAGAACGTAAAACTCATCCTCACATATAACCCTCAGGGTGTCTACCTAGCCCCACAAAGAACAAAGTGATATTATTGTTATGTTATATCGCATGGGAATCTGTTAGTATAGTGAGGACACTCGGGAGGCCGATTTCTCAACATAGAGGCCCGTGAAAAGATATTTTGACTAAGCCTTGCCGATTTCTTAACTTCTATATTGGTGTTGTATCTTTACATAACATTTCCAGGTCTCTTAAATAAATAAGATATTATGGAATATAGACCCATTCCATAGTGTACAATCCTCACTCTACACATCATCAGATCTCCTAAGACGCAAATTTAGCCTTGCTTTAAAAATCGATTTTTTCCTAAGACGATAATTTCATATGGCAATATCAATCAAGACTACTGGGTCGTACACTCTTATAAGACAAAAAATACCATTTTCCACCATTATCAACTTGAAGCTCAACATCGCAATCAACATGTTTTAATTCATTATTTATAATTGATAGAAATATTTCTATCCCAAATCTATGTTCTACGAAATTTTGCCTGCGAAAAAAGAACACTTGGAGAGCAATGACAGAAATTATTAAAAGGTGTGTTTCTAAATTTATATTAGTAAGTTTGAGGGCTCACAATTTCCGTTTCTCAATCTTCTTTTTCCCTATAAATTTGATATTATGATACCAAAGTTAATGTAAAACCTGTCTAACTTTTTAGTAACAAGATTGAACAAATATTGATGGGAATATAGCAATAGGAGTCTGGATGAGTTGGAAAAATTGTGGATTTGGTAGGTTTTCTTCCGAATTTCAATCATCACGTTAGAATTGTAATTAGGAATTGAAATTTCAATCTCAGCGTAATTAATGACCTCAAAAGGTCTTGTAATAAAAGTGGGAGCCAGCTCCGGGTTACGAATACCAGCCTCTTATCCTCATCACTGATTGAAATATAATTAAATCGAAAAAATTCATATCTGCATCAAGCTTCCTACTTATCTTGTTGTTATAACGTATAATTCTAGAAACTCTAAAGTTACAGATGAGTCGAAATCAAGTAGCAAATACAACAGGGGTATTTTCTGTCGCAGGATCAGTTGTTATTAATATACGGCATGGCAAGTCCAGTAAAATCAGTTTTTTACAATGGTCGCAAAAGTTAACATGGAAAATATCATCTCACTAAATACATGCTAACGCTGTTCTCTATGAGCTAATATAATGATCGACGAAGCTTCCACATATTTCCACCAGATAGACTCCAACGGGTTATAATCTACCCTGAGTAGTTCTACAGAACCCCTTCCCAGAGGATCTATTACATTTTATTGTCATCCATGCCAATCTCTTCTTTGAAAAAGTGTCTCCTTCCAATGACGCTATTAAGCAAATGTGAACTTAGTCCTGGCGCAGCGAATTCTTTCATTAAGGGACCAGCCCGTGACATTTTCGTCTCCGTTATTTCTAATCAGCAAATATACAGCCAGATTTTATCCAAGGTAAGTACTGTAAATACATAAAAGTAAAGCTCAGAAAAAGATATAAATCTACTCATAACATAAAATCCAGGCTTACAAGATTCTGTTTGGAATGCCGTTCAAAGAAATATTTAACAGTAGGTTGTAGACACGTCATGATAAGGTGAGCATTGTGACCAACTGAATAGTTAATGATCTTACTCCTTGGCTATTTGTATGACTGGAAATTTTATGACTTCGGATACATATTATGCTATTTTCTCAATAGTCGAGCTGGGCTATGGTCGTAAGTTGGGACGACTGGGGAGGGGGGGGTGGGGGGGGGGCGACAACTGATGCAAACCGCAAACTTTGGATGTCACTCCTGAGGCAGATCTCCACTGGCATCCGATCTGTTCCCGTAAAAAAAGCCTTAACTCTCTTAGTTCACTGATACTTACCCTAAAAAAGCATCGGAGACAAATATTTTGAATCCCAGCTTTATCAGAGGAAGGGATAATGGCACCTTCACGTGCCAACTAATTATGCAATGCCGTCGAGTTGAAAAAAGCCCTGCATAACAAGACAGAAAGAAGAAAAAGGAAAAGTAGCAAGGATGATTGACCCTGATTAAAGATCGCCTCCGAAAAATCTTTACCTCGCGTTAGAGATCCAGCACAAATCAGATGGGAATCCGAGGCTTTATTTGCCCCAATTTCCATTCTAAACACATCTTGGCCTCTTCTAAACTCAAGTTATCACCCATTACATTCACAAGACTTTCTTTAGTTTCGAATTTTGTCATGAAATCTTCCAATAATCCTCGGAATAATTCACAATGCATTCGGCTTCCGTAAGTACTCAAGGCCAGAAAGAATCTAGATTAATATCTAAACTAACGGGAACATAGCTATCCTGATACCTCATACACTGATCATGTCCGGAAGCGAATGCAGACATATGGTCTCACTCCGCCAAATGTGGAGCCCCACTTACTTCAGAAACAGAGATGTAAAAAGTTCACACTGTATCCGAACTCAGGAAAATTGTAATTGACAAATAACTCAGGCTTGAAACAATTAGCATCTAAGAATTCATCTATAGAAAAATATATATATTTAAGTGGCCTAAGAAACGCCAACCCGCACTTATTTTATCGATTGCTTACGGACAACTTCTCAGTTTGAACATCCACTTCCAGTTAGCCATATGAACCTTGGCTAATGAGAAAAATCCAGTTAATTACACCATTAATATATACCCCTGTTGTTGGTGAAGCATGCTTAAGATGGTCTGAAATATATCAGTTCCCGGAAGGTAAACAAGAAATTATGCTGTATGTTTTGTCAATTGATTTTTAATTAAGTTTAGGGTTATATATTTCTTATAAAGATCGAGGCTCTATAATTGAGGTTCTTCGAAATTGGCGTCAGTCGAAAGTTGAGATCACAGTAGTGACGGATGGCTCACGTATCTTGGGACTTGGAGATCTTGGCGTGAATGGAATGGGAATTCCAGTTGGAAAGCTAGCTCTGTATACAGGCTGTGCAGGAATTTCACCTGAATCTACCCTTCCTATAATGTTAGATCTTGGGACTAATAACAAAGATTTTCTAAATGATAAGTTCTACATGGGCACCCGTATGCAGAGAATCTCCGAAAAAGAAGAATTGGAGTTTATGGACGAGTTAATGGTGGCTCTGAACACCGTTTGGCCTGGGTATGTGCTTGTTGGACCATATGTGGTAATAGTTACTTTAACTAATAAGTTTAGAATTATTGTACAATTTGAAGATTTTAAAAATCCCTTCCCAGCCCTAGAAAAGTATGGCCCTAAGTATTCTTGCTTTAATGATGATGTACAAGGTACTGGCGCTGTCATCTTGGGCGGTCTCATTAATGCTCTGAAGATGACAGCTATACCTATAAAGGATCAACGAGCTGTATTCATGGGTGCTGGCAGCGCTGGTGTTGGTGTTGCAAAGCAAATAGTTGATTATTTTGTGAAAAGTGGTATGACCGAAGAAGAGGCACGTCGTAAGTTTTGGCTGGTTGATACGAAGGTAATAATTTTTAGTGCTTTGAAAAGAAATTCAGTGAAATAACAACTATAGGGTCTTATTACGGATGATAGAGGAGATAGGCTTGCTCCGCATAAGAAGTACTTCTCCCGACCTGATAATAATGGACTTCAGTTCAAAACACTGGCTGAGGTTGTAGACTATGTCAAACCCACTATTCTTATGGGACTTTCAGCTACACGTGGTGTGTTCACAGAACCAATCGTCAGAAAAATGGCCGCGTTGAATAAAAAGCCAATAATTATGCCTCTTTCAAATCCATCAAACAAGTCCGAGTGCACATTCGAAGAGGCCATGAAGTGGACAGATGGACGTGCGATATTCGCAAGTGGAAGCCCTTTCTTACCGTACACCCACAATGGTAAAGTCTTGTATCCTAGTCAGGGAAAGTAGGTTTACCCACTCAAATCACTTCTTCATAGAATTAGCTAATTATTTTAGTAACATGTATGTTTTTCCAGGCATAGGTCTAGGCTCAATCCTATGTAAGGCTATACTCATTAATAAAGACATGGTACGAGACTTCAGCCTCAAAATTAAATCAATATTACTTAATTCTCACTGTTAATAGATCTATACCTCGGCCACAGCATTAAGCACAACACTTTCAACGGAAGAGTTTTCTGATGGTAAGCTCTACCCCAGTATTGATCGAATCCGCGAGGTTAGTGTTGTCGTAGCTCGCGAGGTTATCCGTGAAGCTCAACGCCATGGCCTTGATCGTGAAGATTCAATCCGTAATTTCACCAACAGTCAATTGGACAATTGGATACGTGATCGAATGTATGATCCCAACTTAGTGGAAAAGACTCCATCTAATAACTACTACATCGCTGATTCTAAATCATTCAATACTCCTATAAAGTCGCTTCTATAACTATTGGAAAAGCCTTATAAAAGAATAATTTTCCATACTATATGAATTCTTTTTCTATTTTGAATGTAAACTTTTAAATATTAAGGAAATTGTAGGTATAGTGTAATATTATATACGTATAGAAATATTTCAGCTGTTAAATTTTTATTCAGTCTTGATATCCCAAACATAAATTAGGATTAATCATGAGTGAAAGAAGTTTTTCCTCTGTAAAACAGAGATATCTCGTTACATGACTAGAAATATTTTATTCAGCGATGATATTTCATCGTTTTAAGAAATAAAATGGACATCTCAGAGTTTCAACATTGAGGTAAGTGTTAAATATGTATATTCGTATTTTATTATCAAGAGTTGCTAAAATCATTGATTAAGACTAAAGGGAAAGCAAGTACTAATATACTAAGATGTTGCAGTGTTACGATTCATTCCATCTAAGTAACATATGGGATACCTTGACATCATGGGTACTACAAAACAATATATAGCGCTTAACTATATATAATACCTTTCTGACCCACGATTATAAAATTAGTGAAACATTATTGTTTCACGCCATCATCGCTCTTATCGGGAATATTCAGAATTATGCAAATGCTATCCACGCATTTGAACAGTAAGCATTACTTCTGATTCCATAAGCTCTAGACAGTCGTGATTTTGGTCCAAAAAAAAAAGCGATGACAATAAGCTCAAATTAGGGGTAGGACCTATGTCTTAAACTAAAAATCACGACTTTGGCTCTGGATGCCGTGTTATAGTGAGCTGCAAGTAGGAGTCAGCTGATAGCTAAAAGAGGGAGGAAGGTATTGTCAAGTTAGTGCAGTAAAGCTAGTAAGGAATAAAGTAAGGAATATGAGTTGATGGTAAAAGCTAAAGTATGGGATGTATAAAGTATAGAATGGTGATTAGAAGCCAATAACAGAAGAAAATTGTCTATTCCTTTTCAACTACTTAAGAATCCGGTCTTTTCCGAGTGGTGCAGATTTTCCATTTACACTAAGAATTCGACAGGCCATACTTCGAGTTCTAGCATGAGAGGGAGGAGATCCTTGAGTATCTAGGTCAAGTACTCCTATCAGCAAGGGAATTAATTCTCTTGTTCAGGAGACAATATTTGTGAATATTGTTGAGAAGTCCGTTATGATGTTCCACCTGAAAACCGATCACATAATATTATTCTTGGTATACCATACGCGACAGCAAATGACTTACAACTGATAAATTTGAATTCTCATCCAAATCTTATATAGCTTGTCGAATACGTTCCTCAAGTTCAGGCATAATGAGCATAATTTGGGTTCTGAATAGTGAAATATATTGATAAGTTAACTTAGAAATTATCAAAATCGGGGAACAGTAACGATATTAGCTTGCGAGAGCATAATATTCCAATAAATATGCATTCTAAAAGACCACAGATTGTGTCGATCATTTAGGCTGCAATAGATATTATGATCGCGTCAGGGATTTATGAAAGAATCCCAATCCAGTTACAAAGTGATATACCAGAAGATCTGGATCTTTTATTTGAGCCATAAGATATTGATTACTTATCAGTATATGCGCATTATTTAAACAATCAAATAAGAGAAATGCAGATATATAATCCAACGTATCGTCAAGTCGAAATCAAAATGAACACAAAATTTAGGAATAGTTTCGGAGCTCGATGTAAATGGATGCTTTATGGTTGAAGCGAGCGTAGAATCGTTTGTAGCCCGAACTCCTAAGCTTGGTTGGAAAAAGGTTAGTGAATTAATTCCGACAGCACTAACCGTTGGACTTCAGACGATTGAAATTAGTGAAAAGTTAAACAGGGTATCAAGTGAACAAACAAACGAGGTAAAATTAACAGATGGAGTGATAGTATACAACCGTAATTCAAGTACGTTAAAGGCATCAATCAAGTTATTTCAAATTATCCAAAATTATGGAAAAAATGCCAGAAATATAATTGGTATCGAAGAAGAAATGGAAATTCCATCAATCGAAAACTGGGAGGCAAAATTCAAAGCTGATACCGCAAAAGTTTATCATGTAAATGGCAAAGATAAAAAGCTGATTGATACCACATTTGATAAATTGCACAAGCAAGACCGTGTGAAATGGACTAATAAACATACACCTTTGCCATGTTTTGTTATCTTGAAAAATATCAGCACAAGGCCTAAAAGACGCGTTGTAGTAGATATTTGAGCCATAAACAAAATTGCTTTGCCTGATGCATGTCTAATTTCACTACAAGCAGAGATAATTGCAGCAACAAAAAGATATAATGTCATATCAACTGTTGATTGGGCGACATTTTTTAACCAATGGTGGATAGCGAAGAAAGATAGGCACAGATTAACCATATCATCCCATCGCGGTCAAGAGACCTTCAGTGTTCCGGTTATGGCCTGTGGAAATAGACCAGCTTATGTCCAGCGTGAAATAAACATAGTATTCAAAAATTGTTGTGATTTTGCGAGAGTTTATAGTGATGATATTGTCATATTTTCAAATGTATGGGAAGATCATATATTTCACCTACACGAAGTTTTCGCCAACTTAAACTTTCATAATATTAGACTTGCGTCCACCAAATCTTTCATTGCATATCCACCAATCTCTCTCCTCGTCTGAAGGGTAGAAGCTTTTGGTATCTAGAAATTTCTTATACTAAGTCCATTATCAGTCGCATCTATGTTCAGCCGGCCGTAACTAGATCATTTATGATTGAATCTGAAATGCATAACAAAAACTGAGTAAAAAAAGTAAAGTTATGACCTGAACTATGAAAAAGAAGTAAATCTAAGGATTTATATTAATTTCTTCTTTATCGTATTTTATTTATCCCTCGGACGATTGCTTAAATTAGTCAATGTTGAATTTATCAAGTCTGAAATACCTGGTGTACCCATCTCCTCTAAATAATCTAAGATACCTAATTTGTAATCTTGCCATGACATTACTATTCCATCAGTTTTTAGCTCCTCTCTTCGTAATCTTCGTAAATTTTTTAAATAGGTTTGAGTGATAGGTCCATTGTCCGCCATAACATTTTTTGAACTATAGATATCTTGTTGGTTTTCTTCTCTTTTGAAATATTTTTTGGCCAGTAAACATGTGACGGGTGAAAAGGAAAGGTTAAATGAAGATTCAAGTGAAACCAGATTGTTCGAACGAACAACTAGATAGTGATTCAACGCGTCGCTTATAAGCGGCGATAGTAAACAGCCCTTTGTGTTTAAATCCTTAGTATTAAATGCACGATCTCGCCATAGATAGTTACAAATATCGATAAGGTAGGCATTGAAATCGTTTAAGCATGAAGTCGTAGTTTTGATATTGCTAGGTATTGGAGTATGATCGAGCAGACGTTTGTAGATAGCAAGAACGCTAAAAATTCGGCTTAAAACGCTCAGGGATGGTGTGAAGCATAACAAATAAATTGCCTCGGGATGTGGGAGTACAAGACTAAGAGATGAATGTAGAGCAATTTTTTGAGTTGAGGCAGCCACTGTTTCATAGAAGTTCAAGACGACCGATATAGTAGAAACTGAGCTAGAGCTCTGTAATGTAGTCAAAGCCAAGTCATTAGCATGCTTAACGAGAGGCATGACTGAAGCTTTTGTTATATATGTACTTTCTGACTGAAGTAGAAGCTCAATAGTCCAGCGATATAACAGAGATGTGTAAAACTTAAGTAAAGCAAGTTTAGAGTCAAGTGATCCGTCACTTAAAACAGTATCTTCGAGTGGACTAAAGAGATTCTCATAGAGATCTATGAAAATGATCAGTAGCCTGACAAACAGAAGTACCCAAATTTTGGCAACACCTACTTTTAAATGAATCTAAATGTGTATAAGCTAAAAGATCTAAGATAACATCTCGATCTCGAAGCCCATCCCAGGTTGGGATTATCGAATTCAGGTATAATTTACATGCTAGAGGAAGTTTCTGGGTAAAAATTTAATCCTTAGTTTCAATTGTTCAATGAAAAATAGACCTCAAAATAAAAGCTGTCTTACTTTACCTGACCGTGTGTATTCAAGAGTTAATTTAAGTATTTCTGAAACGTTAGTATTCTCAACAGATCTTCTTAAAATATTATCCTCGAAGAATGCTAGAAGCCAATTATCTATTCTCTTCAAATCACTTTTCGAGGACTTAAGTTGTAAAAATTTCTGAAGCAAAGGATCACCTAGCATCGCTACTAGTTGATTGGGAACATGAATCTTCTCAAGGTTTCCCACGAGACCTTGAATATTCTCAATTTCATCAAGAGTAACAGATGACTAATTTGTTAGCTATAAATAATTCTTTAAAGATGAGATAAATTCAAAACTGACTCACTTCTCGAGCAAATGAAGATTCAGTTTCTGGCAGTCCGAGTTTAGGCAGCTTATTAGCATACGCGCTCCTTCTTTGAAATAATCTGCAACCTTTTTCTTCACTTGCTAGAGCTTGCATTTTCAGGATATGAGCTTTCTTTTGTATTTCACAAAGCCGGTCTCGCCAATCTGGATCTAGATCCTGAGTTTTACGAATGAGAAAGCTTAGAGTGGGTCCTTAAATTTAATATGAAAGACAAACTGACTGTAAATATTGATGCACGCCCATCTACCTTTTGACCAATGATAACATCAGGAACGAAAACCTTAAAAACTTTATAAAGTCCAATAAGTGCAGGTTCACTCCCAGTTTGCTGTATGAGTTCCATTCTCAAGGAATCTTAGTTGACACATAAGTCTAGCCACTGTAGCTATACTCACAACAGCTGTATCCTGAAAGGCCGCACGTGCTTGCGCCTTGTAATGATAGATAAGAGGTGACACAATGGTAATCTCAAGATATCAAGTTAGCTGAAACTATTTCTCTTTAAATTTGACATATAACATATCAGTTCATATACCTGATCGCAGCGGTATCAAGTAGATTGAAGAGGATACTATATACTTGAGAGAAGACATTGTGATCTTCGATCACGTCATGCGTCAAAATAAGCCATTTGAGTAGCATTACTTGTGTCGAGTAGGGCGCCTTTGATGAACCATGACCAAGACTTGCCACTAATCTATAGACAATAGAATTTGAAATCTTGTCAATTGGGTATAAATTTCGAACCAAGCTAGCACGGCTGCTTTGGTCAAGTTCATTTGGAAGAACTATTAAGTCGATCAATTTATCTAAAGCTAATGCTGATAAACCATTTTGATAAGATACCGACGTAATGTTGTCTACAACGATAGAAACTTTAGTTTTTCGCTGTTTAGCTGGCTTCTGTGCTGCTGTTGATAACGACGTCAGTAATCATGTTTCGCAAGACTTTGTCGCGCCACTAACCTAGTTCTAAATTTGCAAGTAGATCTAAAATATCTGATTCACTTTCATTCGAGTTATCTTCCATGTTGCTTGAGGTTGGAAATTTACTTTAGGATATAGGAAATCTATCTTGGGGCCTCCCAATCAAATCATGATTATATTGACGCAATCATCACAGCAATAAGTCCTTAATATCTTTACTTCTTCTTGGTAATAAGTTGATAAACAGTTTTTGCCGTGATAATGATTTCAAACTGCCAAAACATGCGGCTAGATTGTATTTGATGTGGATCGGATACTGTTAACTGAATAGGCTTTCGACGCGAATATGATGCTATTTCGCGTTTCGCCTGCATCTTCAGATAACAGTAATCTCAAGACGCACGCATAACTTATTATGTTCCATACATATACTCATAAGGTACATCCTAAATCATACTTACATACAGCACTTCTACGTTTACTTAATGGAACTAGATGCTGATTCTATGGTGCTATCTGTGATTACGCGCTAGATACCCATAACACCCTAAGCAAAGCCCCCTATTCTCCCCCTCACTACACCACCCAACACTGCCATTAGCAAAGACAAAAACAGCACTTAAACCACTCGAACGATTCTTAATCTGGTCTCTCCTTCAAAATGGGCAGTACGGTACTGTACTGATGTAATGAATCAGTCACCAAAAGATGAAGCTCGTTAGACCCCTGCTTACCTGTCTGAAGAACTGTGAGAGATTATTCAAAAGCGTCAAGTTCAAGAAAGAGCCTAGTGTGTCTACCTCTCTATATGTGTGAGCGTAGTTTGCAATGTCGAAAGCATACTCGAGAAGCAAGAGACTGAGTTCATACGAGACTAATCGCTCGTCTTACTGCATTAGATAATTCCCCCAAGTCCTCTTCTATTCCAATGAATACTAATCCATGTAAGACGAAAAATCGCTGTCAAGAGAAGGAATCAGAGAAGAAGAATAAGCTTCCGATGGGTATCCCAGAACCACTGAAAGATACTCCAGAACATAACTTATGAGTAATTGTTGCTCACAATGGGCACAGAAAGTCACGTGTAAAAATGACTGCACCAATAGTTTTAACAAATATAACTTCGGGTGACCGAAAGAAACTAAACATCATAAAAAAAACCCCCAGTAAGAATGCTAATGAAATTATCCCTGATATTTGTTCGGCTTCTAGCAGACTACGAATGGCGCAATATCTCACCAGCAGGCCTTCGAGAAGTTTTCGTTAAACGCCTGGCAGTCTATTCGGCCTCAAGTCGATTAATTAAGTCTGTACGCTATGGCTTTGCAATTAGTCCGTGCAAATGGCGAAGCACAAGAGGCACTTCTTCAAACCAACATCGGTCTACTCGAAACTGGTGCCAAGCTTGAACTTGCCTCCAATTGCATCCCTCTTCTAGTGCTCAAAGCACCGAAATTCATTCGATACATACAAGGCCAAACGAAAGTCACCAATGAAATGCTCACCAACGAGATAGTACGTGTGACTTCAATTTACACTATCTCTGCTAGATATAATGCACGTCAAATATAGAAATTCCATATATTATTTGAATGGACTATTTTGATAAGGCACCGCGTCCTGGTTACAAAGTCTTAGATGAATCTGGAAAAGTTACCATATTCAAAATGAAGGCGATTGACTTTTGCAAGCGCTGTAATGGATATCACCCGACAATATATTTTTCTTTTGCACACTCCTGGGGAAACTGTGGATCATGTAGACACTCTCAAAACGATTGTAATGCATTCACAAAGTCTAAAAATTGTGGGGGCTTCCACCGAGTAGACAGCCACAAATGTCTGTTTGGCCCGCCCCTCTCGTCATAGTGGCCCTATAAAAGAAAAATTAAAATTTTCCGTGTATTAGGCGAACATGATTATCTAGTGGTGGCTAGAGCAAAAGCGGCAGAGCAAAGAGCGACAGCTGCAATAGAGAGTATTTTCATATTGAATAGTCAGAGTCCTGAACCTAGTAGCTCGGATATTCAACATTTACCTGTCGAAGCTACGTTAGGTCACCAGATGCAATTATGAAAGACGTCCCAAAGGGCCATCACTCCTCCTAACAGTCACTCAGAGTTATGTCCATAATTGTAGAAAGAGGAAGCAATTATGACATCGCATTAGCTCAGACGTATGAACTGAAATTTGATGTCTTATTTATGTAAGAACTGTGGCGGTCAGGGTGTTCTAAGCGTCAACCTTACTTCGATTGCCACATTCCTTTCGTCAATAAAAATACCTGACCTCGAACTATATCATACTCGCGAAAGGATTCCTCTCAAATATCGACAATCCAAAATTCCATTCTCAGCTAACTAATGACTAGTGCTGGGTATCTATAAATGGTGTAACATCTCTTAACGTATTCAAAACGCTTCAAGACCCTTCGATAGTGCAGCCACTACTCAGTTGGATTCTCTTTCATGGTTAGTAGCGATCGGCGACTTCAATTCTGTGCATTGGATCTGGCAGCCTGGTGCCACGAATATATATGGTCAAAGTGATGGGATTGAGATATGATTTCAAAGATACAACTTATCTTACTTAATCATAGGTGAGCCTATATGTTGAGCTATGAACGCTCTTGACCCAGTTTGTTCAAAAATTGGAGGAGCACGTGCCTGGGTGGCCCGCAAAGAGTATATGACTAGCGATCATCTTCCTCTCTATGGCTCAGTCCCTAGTCGTTACTGGGTTCCAACCAAAATTAAGTTGCACTACGTACTGCTTAAGATAAACAGCCTCTTTTCACACCAATTATGTCTCAATGGCTTCCCCAATCTATTAATGCTGATTTTATCGATAAGATAGAAAACTCTGCACAGGAACTATGTAGAGTGTTAAACACAGCTACTCAGACAACTCATACTCGTCCTAAACAAGGTGTAGGTAGAACCACCCATTAGTTGACACCGGAATGTAAATTTGCCCGCCTTAACTATCAAAACTCGTCCTCTAATCTGAATGGGAAACTCTTGTAAAATTATACCGCTCTATAGTAGCCTCAAGAAAGCGAAAGTACTGGGAGAAGCAAATGAAAGCTGTAAGTTCTTCATTAAATATCTTAAAAATTATGCAGTGAACTTCTCCTAGGGCTTCAAAGATACCTCCGCCTCTTATTCATGAACAGAGAATTATATCTGAGTAGATTGAGCTTCCTGAAATTATACGGAATAGTCTACTGGCTCGATTCCAGGCCTATAATTGTATCTGCTCTTATACAGTACATGATTGGGTCACGCATTCCTTAGAAAGAGGAGCTGACAGAAACTGAAGTTCGAATAAGCACCATTTGTAGTAACACATGTCAGTGCGCGAATGGAATTCCTACACAACTAATTTCTGCCTGCTGGAACAGCATAGGATCTTTTGTAACCCATCTTTATCAAGTTTTTCTCCCATTTAGTCACTATCCATTCCCTTTTAAGCTAGGAGAATTAACTTGAAAGAGTAATTGCGAAAGGATTTCATATCTCGCTATATCCTTAGATATAGTGGGGCAATATAAATTTGGAGCATCTCAAAAAAATCGGCAACTGACATGGCCTCATACATTGTATGTATAATGTCAAGGAAGCTTGGATTAAGGGTTGGACTTCAACTCTTGTGACATAATATGTACAGGAAGCTTTTGATTCAGTATTACATAATAGGCTTTTATAGAGGTGATAGGCACCGGAATGGCTTGATACGCTTTTTCCTCACTTATTAGGGGGTATAGGTTAAATATCAAGGAGGAGTAGCAAGTCCAAAGTGTTTAGCATATAGGATTCTATACGGGTCTCCACTGTCTCATATCCTACTCCTTTTATATATGGCAGAGCGAGTGCGTAGTATGAATTCCAGAGCAAGATTTAGCTACGCTGATAATACTGCGATTCTAGATATTAGACCTATGATAACAGATACTGTGGCAGCGGTGTAGCGAGAGATAGATTGTATGCTGGAATGGACAAATTTCAACGCAGTTAAATTTATCTCACGAAAAACGGAGGCTGACCAATTCAATGGATGTCGGAGGGAAGAACCAGTTAGTATTCTAATTATTGAGAATTGAATAGAACCTAAAAATCATATACGTTGGCTTGGAATACACCAGGATTTTAATTTAGTATTCAAACAGCACGTGGAAACGTGGTGCTCTAAGGCTCTTAGCGTGGTCCATCATATGAGAAAATTAAACCCTATGAATCGAGGAGCCGCCGCAGGCCCCTTAGTAAGAGCAGTTGACTTGTGTGTCATCATAATTGCATCATATGGCGAGGAGGTATGGTGGCCGAGCTTGACCTGTTTGAAAACATACATTGTTGTGGCTCTCCCAATATCACATCACTGCGAGCTGATTGATAAACTGATTCAAGTTGTATTGAGAGCTGCGCTTTCTGTATGGAGGACGACGCCGAATATTGTAGTCCACCTCGAGAATTGAATTCCTCCGGCCCCGCACCATCTTAGAAGGTATCCGTCATCGTTTTGCTACTCGGATTAACTCGCTCAACGACCGTCATCCCAATGGGTAATCGAGCGAGTATTTGTGCTAATGTAAGCACCTTCAAATATAAGATTTGACACAAGCTTTTTTTCGTAAGCGACCAGAAACCCAAATATCTCGGTTCCAGCGTACTTCAAATCTGCTAGCTGCCTTTTAGTCGAAGCTGTAGAACTTCTTCCCGCTCCAGTCTTTTTTTTTTTTTTGAGCCGCTTATTCAGGGGGAGATACAGACATGTTCACTGTGGATTTATATCTTGATCTCCTTTTACAAATCTGCTCTTTCTCAGACGGATCATCGTGGGGGAGGAGACTTTTTTACACAGTCTAATTCGATAATTCAACTGCAAAACTATAATTCCTGATAATAAAAAAATGGTTGAAACTTTTCGTGCTTTGCACATGCGACATTGATTTCTTAAAATTCATTTCAATTACAAGTTACGATAACCTTTAAGAGCTATTCTTCACTACTAGTATTTTGTAATTAATGTCATTTGTAAATTTTGAGCCTGGGATATGTGAGATAGCTAAACGAGTGGGTTAAGCTATAGTTGGGTAGAGTTGTGGTATGTTGACATGAAATATTTAATTTGAATTTCAGTCTAGTATAACGACAATTGTTAATACAATAATGTTGTTTAAATATAAATCTACATTGTGTGAATTGAGTGGGTAAGTGCACATCTGAAAAATCCTCTGTCAAGATTTGGAATTCTAGTATATAAAAACAGATTATTTTGTATAATCTACTAAATTTTGAGCTATTCTGCTTCCTTCCTATGAAGACTAGGTGATGATCCACATCTCCCAATTTCCTATTATCATTATCAACACACGTCAAGCTTAGTCTGCCTATACTTTATCATATGATCCTTACATTGCGGATCCTTATGGCTCTTGATTGAAATGAATACATTTGATCTGGTTATTATTCTACTACCAAATCAAATCATAACATATCACATCAAAACAATCCTTGTCTATAGGGAGACCTGTATTTAAATGTAATAAATTACATATGCAGTAGATATACTTATCTAACATTATTCTTTAAACATTCATCAGTCTGTTAAAAAATTAGCAAAGAATTTAGAGAATAGATGACAGCATTTACCATCATAGTAATCATCATCATCGTTATCGTCGACCAGTTGCTCGAAATTAACTTTGTAACGCAGAATGCCACCGATACCACCAAATCCTTTGACGAACTGATTACCCTCAGAGGAACGATCAGAAACGAATTCAAGGTTAGCACCGAAGTCCTTGTATCTTTCAGCGATCCATTCAAGAAATGAGTCTGAAGCTACTACTTCCATTTCCTGACCGGTTTCTTTATCCATGAACTGCTCACGGTTTGAAGTCTCGGATTGCTTAGTAGTATGAAGGATGTGCGTTACCCCACTGACGTCCTTTAATTGCCATCTAGTGATCTCCAAATTCTCAAAGACAATTAGAGTTTCTACAGCACCAAGCTCTAAAGCTTTTAAAGTATCCTCAACGCCATAACACACGCGACCAGAATCTTGAGAAATTTCTTCAAAATATTTTCCGATTAGTTTTTTCTCTTGAATGAACTTAACATTGCTAAGTGTTTCTGCGGAAAGCTCAATTGCTTGGTTAAATCCATTTTCACCTCCATAAGAGACGTCAACTACTTTAATGACTTTGCTTTGGAGTCGGTTATCAAACAAATCAGACTGGTTAAGATCATTTTTAAAATCAGCTGAGCCAGCTAATATAAGGCCAGCAACATTAACTTTGTCATTGGAGATGAAGTTTTGAACAGCTAGCTCGGCAACTTTACGAACATAATTGTGGCGCTTTTCCTCGCGAAGTCGAGCAAAACGGAGAGCAGATTGACCACCACGGCCATGTTTTTTCGGGAGATCAACCGAGAACTTATGGACAACATCACGAGTATTTCCACTTAAAGTTCCAAATAAAGCACCATTACCATCCATAATAATAAATCCAAACTTTTGATCTGCATCTAAAAGTTCCGCAAGTGCCTCTGTGTGAAACTTATTATCACAAAGATAAAGAGAGGTATTAATTGGCTTGAATGGCTCAAAATCAATATTGACTTTTCTTTCTTTGCCTTCTGAAGTCAATATTTCACCGCAATAAACGACTAATCCGTTCGGGGGAACTTTATTGTAAAGTTTAAGTCTTTGCTGTGTTGATGTAATGGCAGACAAGACAGACTGGCGATTAACTCGAGATTTTATGTTAGATGCAGTTCCCTTTGCAAGGTCAGTGTCGTTTTCGCGGTAGGCATAATAAAAGATTGCTTTCATACGTATTCCTCAGCCAGCATCTTCGCAGCCCGCGAAACTTGGTCTTTAGGTGCTACTAGGATTAGAACTGCAGAGAATAGTATATACAAAATTACTCACGAATTATAAGAGAGATCATGGATGTCCCATTGCCTCGGGCCGCTTCGAGACGTTTGATAAGCTTCTTGACCTTCCATATTTCAATATTCTTCTCAGCTTCGGTAGCTTGCGCATCGCTCATTTTTGGTGGAGTTTGAAGCCCGAGGGCCTTACAATGGGGGAAATTTGTGCGTAGATTTTGAAGAGCTGTAAGAACACGAAACAGCAAAAACCTTATGTTTTATTCATATGGTGGATCCTATTTATATGCTGAGAGTAATTAATTTTGAAGTGGCAAGAATAATTGAAAGAATGAATGGGTTGAGTTCTTTTTACAAAGCTTTTACCCTTTGATATTTAGATCTTACACGCTACTAAGGCACCATATATTACACACATTTATAAATATTTGGGAACCGCTAAATCCATAAATCCCCATGGATGCTTAGTCATCCACTTTAATTTCGATCCTACAGGTTGAAGCAACATCAAATGAGAAAATGACGATTCCCATATGTTTTTCATCAGATTTAGAAGATAAGGCTAAAGTGTTCATCCCTTTTACTGATTTTAGACTTGATGATATAGTTGTGTATATTTCTATCTAGTAGGTCCTAAGAAACATAGATATCTCTCTTGAAATTAGAGATTCAACAACAATTGTGTGATAACGCAACAATTTATGATGAATACTCAGCTGCCCATCGACATCTACGGTAGTGAGGATTCAAAGTCCACAAACTTTGATTTTTAGTCAATCAAATGGTACGAATTGTTGGTTTTCCTTGGGTAATCATTATAAGTAGTCATACTAGAATTTCTGCAAGTCGAATACGACCTTTGCACAGAACCCCGTTTTTCAACTCCTGTAACACGTGAGTTTCATGGACTATTGGTAATCAAATTCCCGATCAAAGTCATTAACTTCACAATAGGTTCCAACATTTATTGCCATATTGTCATCAGTTCTTAATCAATTATTATAATTTTTAGTTGACATAGCTGTCACATTCAATTTTTTACTTTAATATCTAGTTTTTAGAAGGTAAAAGGGTGCATCTCGAGAAAAACTAGCTTTTTTATTCTGTTTCTGCGAGCAGAAAAATCACTGCTTTTTATTTTACTAATAACCTTCGCTTCTCTTCGTATAATGTAATAGAAAAACATACATTAAATCTCAAACTGACACTAAAATATTAATATCTATTTTAAATTTCAATTTCTAATGATTAAATGATGATGCAGGGCTCTGAATGTGAGTGTTAAGATAAAGTGAACTTCTCGTGAGAAATTTGATGACAAATCGTGCATGAAATTCACGTGTTACTGGAGTGGAGATAACGAATTTTTATACGAATTTCTTTCCCGAATTTTCAGTTTTGTGAGTTTGACTACTCCTATTAGATCTTTACTGCAGTTAGTAAAGTTATTAAAAAATTTTTTCTTCCTTCTTTTTTCCGTTGCATCTACGTATGTAATGAAAATAGTATGAGATACCGTTACTCTTGCGGTTTCATGATTCCAGTTACCCGTGTGTTCACACCTCCTTCGCGTGTCGCTTAGGGTGTGCGGAAGCAAAAAGCACTATGAGATTATACCAAAACATGGCATTTTACTCAACAACATTTCATTCCCTACTCGAATTAACTTCAATTGTCGAACTCATAAACTTTAGTATTCCCTTTAATTCCTCCAATTAGAAAGAGGCATTTGGCCATCAATCCAGATGAGAAATCACGTCTGGATATATCCGTGAGCAGGATCATAGATCAAGAAGCTTCTAACCCTCACACTGGTAAAGCACTCATACTGCTACACAGGTCTGCCGTGTCTATCACCTAGATGAAGCTCGATATCGAAATCTGATTTACAAGAGGGCCCAAAGATAATGGAAGCAGCCCACGATTGAGTTTGAGACGTCACCAATGAGGGGTGGTAGCAATAAGATCCTCAGACCCGCTCAAGAAAAAGGGGATTTCCAGTACATTACTAAATCATCAATGAAGGGCGGAAATGCACCATAGGCAGCGGCAACACATGTCCTGGAGCTGATGGGATATCTGTGGAGCTACTTACTATCTATTGGGATTTGATTGGTCCATACATCACCCATCTATTTCGAGCGTGCCTTAAAATTGGATATCACCCCAATTGCTTCAAGCTCGCAGAGATAATATTTCTTCCCAAGGCAGGACGTGACCTTTCGTCAATAAAAGGCTGGAGACCCATAGCCCTTCTTCCATGTATTGGAAAAAGACTAGAGAGGGTAATAGCTAAGAGGATGTCTTACCTCGCCATCAATTCTAAGGTAGTGGGCCGGCAACAATTCAGGGCTCTACCGAAATGGTCAGCAACAGATCTCGTCTCATGCGCTGTACATGATATTGAGGAAGCTAGTACACAAGTTTATTCATCAACATTTGTAACAATGGGTATCCAAGGAGCTTTGATGCCGTACTTCATAACCGACTAATTAGGCGAATGAACGCGTAAGGTTGGCTTAGTAAAATTTCATGTTGGGCCTCCTCCTTTCTTAAAGACAGGGATGTACAAGTTCAGTATATAGGAGGAGTAACCAAGCCCAAAAGACTAGTGTGCAGAATACCACAGGGGTCGCCAATCTCTCCACTTCTCTTCCTACTTTATATAGCAGAATCTATGAAAAATGGAAATACTCGAGCACGCTTTAGCTATGCGGATGATATTGGAATTCTTGGTATAGGTCGAACAATTACAGAGTCTGCGGCCGCAGCACAAAAGGAAGTCAACAGTCTGATAGTGTTATGGGCTGTGCCCGATGCTGGGTGGCTGGGTAGGCCTAGCCTCGCCTAATTTATACCCCTACGTGATATATTGAATAACTCTCTAATCACTCGCTTAACGACTACAAGAGGCTGGGAAGGAGATTACGAAGAGTATTCATTGAGTGAGAAAGGATCACTGGTTATAGTAAACTAGGTGTATATATTGTAGCTCTTTCCCTTCTATTGCGTAGCATAGAAAAATATAAATCATNCTGTTATGGGCTGTGCCCGATGCTGGGTGGCTGGGTCGGCCCAGCCTCGCCTAATTTATACCCCTACGTGATATATTGAATAACTCTCTAATCACTCGCTTAACGACTACAAGAGGCTGGGAAGGAGATTACGAAGAGTATTCATTGAGTGAGAAAGGATCACTGGTTATAGTAAACTAGGTGTATATATTGTAGCTCTTTCCCATCTATTGCGTAGCATAGAAAAATATAAATCATTTATGGCATTGTTTACGTGCGGTGTCCGTTTTACTCTCAGCCGCTAACAGATAGAATGGCCTAATAGTAATGCTGTCTCCTTTGACACATAGAAGTCAGAGGTTATACAATTTCCAAGTCGATGTAGAGAATCTCCTACGAAAATCCAGGTAAATGTAACGGCTGATAAGCCGGTTAATACCTGTAACCTACGCTGGCCAGCGTAGGTATAGATATTGTTATGGGCTTGGCCCTTGTATAATTAGCTGGGCTGTCCCTGTTGCCCAGCTAGCTAGGATTAGACGCGACGCGGCATATTACATTAATATTAGTTGTAAGCGAGAATAGTTAATACGCCTCAGGGGAAAAGGGGTATATTCGATCTTTACATTCTCAAGTACTTAATAGAGTAGACAACCATCCTAGTTAACTCTTTGTAGAAAATAATAGACAGTTTTGTTACATCGCTTTGGTATATATGACATTCGCTATTGTTCTTTCACA
>QVIK01000608.1:348-31742 GCA_003957845.1 Oidium heveae | reverse complement strand
ATGATATCAAATCAAATCAAATCACAACACCCCCCTGAGACCGAGAGCTATAGGTTTAGATTTATTTGAGAGCAGATTTTATTATTCTTTATATATTGAAGCGATTTTGTGAGACCATCATACCATCAGATCTGCAGATGTCTGTTGGAGTATATTTTAATTCGATAATACCATCTTTAATAGCTTCTTATGCAGTTTCCTGTCTCATTAGAAAATGACGATTGCGAGCCGTTATTTTGTTCGAACTTGCTGTTATCATAGCAGCGGTATTATCAATTTCTGTGAGTATAGGTTGCGGTTTGGTTTGGAAAATGTCTTCATAATGGGGTTTTAGCCATTGTGCGGCAATTGCTAGTTGTGTGAGTGCAGCATATTCAGCTTCACAGGTGCTTTGTGCTGTTACAGTTTGCTTTTTCGACCACCATGCGATGGGAGAATTTCCGACGAAAGACAGTGTGCCGGAAGTACCCTTAGAAGATAGAGTGTTACCCCAGCTACTATCTGACGAGGCTGTGAGTTTTTTCTTAGACAATTTAGGAAAAAAAGAGGGCTACAGAATTTGTGCGTGAGAGATAACGGACTAAATGTTTGAGAGAGAGTAAGGAGTTTTGTGATGGATTTCGTAGGTAGCGGGAAAGTCGATTGACTGCATACTGAATGTCAGGCCGGGTCATATTTGCGATATGTAGTATTGTGCTGACAGCTGAGCGGTATGTGGTTGCTTCGGATTCGCTACATAGACTATTGGTGTCAAGATCAATTAGATTATCAACTGCAATTGGCGTATTGGTACCTCTATAGCGAAGTATGTTCATTTCTTCACAGAGTGTGCCGATTTTATCTTTTTGATTAATATGAATTCCTTCTGGTTTACGAATTATATTGATACCTAGAAATTTATTTAAGTCGCCCAAGTCTTTAACACTGAAGGCTTTGGCGAGTTCCCGGATAGTGTAATTGATTTCAAATTTTGAGGCAGATATTATCATTAAATCATCGACATAGGTCGAGATTATTGTTTGGTCCCGTCGAAATATATTAGTGTCGAATATTAGTGATTTGAATCCAATTTTGTTTAATCTTAGACACAGTTTTTCTTGCCAGCGCCTTGGTGCAGTTTTTAAACCGTATTTCGCCTTATGAAGCTTGCAGACTAGATTTTTAGAAACTTATCTGCCATGAGGCTGTTCGATATATAGAGGACGGTCTAGATCTGCATGTAGAAGGGCTGCAGTTATATCTACGTGACGAATATGTAAGTTATGTGCAGCAGCGAATACAAGCAACAAACGCATTTCCGAAGGGGGCAAAATATCGGCATATGTATCATCGGCATATGTATCATCGGCATATGTATCATCGGCATATGTATCATCGGCATATGTATCATCGGCATATGTATCATCGGCATATGGCTCAGAGAATCCTCGAGCGCACCATCTAACTTTGAATTGGCCGTCTGATTTTTCTTTTAGAGACCACCTTCCTGTCATGAGCTTACCATAAGCTTCGGATTTGGGAACTAAAGTCCAAACTTTGTTGCGAGTCATGTTATCTATCTTTTTATTTATAGCTAAATTCCATTGATGAGCGTTGGGTCCCGATAAAGCAGAGTTTAAAATACGACGATTGCTGGATTTAAGAGCGAGAATCTGTATTTTGAGAGGAAAGAAATTTTCTTGGACACGAATATCTCTTCGAATGACAGTTCTATTTGTCTCGGGGCTTAGGATGTTGTGACCTCCAGTAAATCCAGTGCCGACATAGATACCCTCTTTAGCTTTGGAATTTATTTTATTCTGATCCGGATCAAGCCAGAAAGCTCGACAGCCGAAGGGATAGAGATTTTGAATGTCAGGCACATTTTTAAAGACTGCATAGTGTGGGGATTTTGGAGCTATACTGTTGGGAGTTATGTTAAGTGAATTTATAGAGGCAAAAAGAATCAAAGGCCATAAACGCAGTGGTAGAGTAGATTGTAGATGTAGAGCGCGCATTTTATCATTGACAGTGCGGAAATTTTTTTTCCGCAATCCCATTTTGTTCAGGAGCATGAGAAGATGATTTGTGCCATTCAATTCCCCAGGAAAGTAGCTCTTGAAGCTCTGAATTTGAGAATTCAGTACCACTATCTGTATGAAGACGCTTTGGGGCTTTGTCAAATTTTACTTTTAGGTGTTCAAGAAGGTACTTGACTTGAGTGGGGACTGATTTCTTGGAAAAGACAATATATGCCCATTTCCAGGATGTGAACTCATCTACTGCGAGAAGAAACCATGTTGCGTGTGGAGCTGATTTTTCCATAGTTGTAGGAGGTAATGACTTTTGACCGTCTACTAAGTCTAAGTGAATTGCTTCACCGAAGTAAGATGTACTGCGTAGGGAACAATATCCTTTAATCTTCGTGATTTTGGCCTTTGCATAGGTTTCGCAATCATTGGGAAATTTTTGAGGTTTAATATCGGCTGCTTTCAACATGGCATTTTGGGCTTCTTCTCCTGGATGGCCGAGGATACTGTGCCAATCACGACCTACTAGGTATGTCTGAGGTATCATAGGTTTCGAGGCGGGAGGATTACAGATTAATCTACCAGAAACGCGTTGAAACACAGCACAGATAGTGCCGTTTGGGCGGATCAATTAAACATCACGATAGCCCGAGGGCCAGTTAATAGAAAAACCTTGTTTTTCTAGTTGCGAAGTATAGAGAATACGATGCATTTGGCCTGGCATGTGTATGGCACCTCGAAGAATTTCTGTTTTATAATCAAGGGAGGGGAATCTAAGATCACCAGAGCCAGCAGTCGTTACCTAACCGCCTCCTGCGACACTCACTATTTGAGGGGTACTCATATAAGAGGTAAAATCAGATTCATTTCCAGAGACATGATAGTCTGCTACAGTGTCTAGTTGAAAAGCAGAACTATCAGTAGTACTATTTACAGACAAAACCTTACTCTTTCAGGGTTCTCCAGCTTGTCGTGAATCAGCCATTTCCATCTTCTACTTCTTTTTCCTCCACTCATTTTCTTAGTGTCCTTTTATTTTACAAAAATTACAAATTACAGTATTTCTCTGAGGGTCGGGTAGTTTTGAGTTTATTGTAGTAGACCATTTGAGGTACTCCAAAGCCATGATCTGAAAGGTAAAACTGAGACAACGATTTGCAAGATCGGGATGAAGGCTGGTAATGTGAGAAAGGAAAAGGTACTTCATTTGGTATTCTACTTCCGGTGTTATTGAAGTGTGTTCCCTGAGATCAAGAAGACGTTTCTGGTATTCTCTCAGGAAGGCTACTAAAGTCATTCCTTTGACAGGTTGGAATGTCCAAAACCTAGTAGTGATATTCACTAGGTTTGATTGTCTTTTAGTCATTGTAATATCTACGATAGTGGTAAGGAGAGTTAATGGAGAGTCTCGAGGAGCTGTTTCAATTTGAGGGGCCACTTCTTTCAATTTTGCAGTCTACCACGCAGACCACATGATAATGTTTATGTTTTGTGGAGGAGTAGGAAGAAAAGATGCTGAAGTTTTTGTGAGCAGAATGAAGCGTCGGATGCTCTCACACCAGTGAGGCCAGTTGGAGGATTTAAGTTTAGGGACAGGAACTATTTTTTCGATGCTGCTGAGTCTATCAGAACAAGTCCAAAGTTCTATTTTTTTGTTTGATTCATTAATAGACATTTGTACATCCTCGTTTGATGCAAATGAGAAATCACTGATCAAAAGACCATTGATGGAATTTTTTAAGTCAGAAGAAGACATAATAAGATGTGCGTAAGTTGCTATATACATTAGCGTATGTGAAGACGTGAGCACAGAAGTATCGATGTCGTACGATAGAATAAATTAACGGACGCTGTTTGTGCAGTGGAAGTGACAAAGGGCCATAATCTGTAGTGCATAAGCATGAGGTTTTGTTT
This sequence comes from Oidium heveae, assembly GCA_003957845.1. NCBI lineage: Eukaryota > Fungi > Ascomycota > Leotiomycetes > Helotiales > Erysiphaceae > Oidium > Oidium heveae. The sequence continues at coordinate 27,819 of QVIK01000608.1, read as the reverse complement.
GTTTGTTTGTTTATATTTAACGTCTATCTACGGCCGAAGCCCTATATACTAGTACCGTGATGGGACAAAAGACGCTAAGGCTTACTGCCTTAGATGGCGAAGACATCTACCATTCAAATCAAGATAGTAGTTGCCTAATTTATTTTACATGATGGGTGTTTGTCCCTAGACTATTAACACCTCCAGACCTTGACGACCTATGGGTCGAGTTATAGTACCTTATTAGAAAGCAAGATGAGCGCACTACCTTGGCAGTCGACTATTTTTTTTTTTTTTTGGGAATGATGATATATTTATTGTCTTAGACATATTTCCGAGAAGAAATTTGTGGCACTTAGCCATCGGACTAATTCTTTTGCACCGCGATAGGTGCCGATAAGGAAATGAGCAGGGTCGCCCGCTGACGCTCTTGGAACCTTTGGAAGGCGATGAGATGGGAGTCGACACTGTAGTACGTGCCTAGGCGATTTTAGGGCTGTACAGCTACATGTTTTAGTGGCGTTTGTATGATTGAAACGTTCATGATACGCTGCAAATTCTCCGTGTCCAGAGCGTGCTGCATAAATATGTGCTATAAGATGACGCGGAAGGTTAAGCTCCGGGGGGGAGCGGATAAAATTACTAATACCGAGCTCTTTGTAGGATTGGGGTACATTATTTAGCCAATACCCATTTATCGCAGTATTTAATATGTCCTTAGCCCATTTCTTTGCCGAGGCTATGGGTAGTGGGCATACTTGATCTGAAGTTATCTTGCATGCTTCTTTGGCTGCAAGGTTTGCTTGCTCATTACCCTGTATACCATTGTGGCTAGGGATCCAGATTATCTTTACTTGACCTGGGAGAGTATGTGGGAGGCGGGATCGGCTACACCATGATGAGGCCAGAGACGCGAATTGGATAAACTTGTCTTGTGAGGAGCAGGTTTGTATTTTAAGTAGTTGTCGGGCAACGTCTTGGTTATCTAGGACGATCCATAAATTTTTGGAGTAACGGATAGTTGGGATAGAAAGAGCAGTCTTTAATGCGAATACTGCAGCATGTATTTCGGCGTCAAATGGGCTGAGTGTAGGACTTAGAGGTGTGCTACTCTGTTTAATAACTTGGTTCGCTTGATAGATTATAGCCCCTCCACCTACTTTTTGACCTGAAGGTGTTTCTGTGAGGCTTGCATCTATGTAAACAGCAAGATCTTGAAATGAGATATTATTTAAGTTAGAGCGTGGGCGATTAGCTACATCTCTAATTCCTGCGTGCCAACTTTCTTTTGTATACCAGGGCGCACAGATGAGGGGATCAATATACTCAGTATCAGGAAGTTTCAGTAACCATCTGGAGAAGCGAGAGTCACCCTGCCTAGTACGCTCTATTAATTCTGCTCGACGTCGAAGAGGGTGGCGACGATAAAGACAATGTGTCCGAAGGGCTGCATGCCTGGATTTCTTATCCAGGTTAAGAACTGGTAGAAGGAGGCCTGATTCGCGTAGTAAGGCAGGTGTGGGGGTAGTTTTATATACTGGTTGAATTACCCTGGCGCTGGACAAATGTGACGGCTAGTAAGCCGAAGCTAACCTGTAGCCTGCAGATACTCCTGCAGTCTGCTATTATTAGCATTCGCCCAGTAACTTTCCAAATATTTAAATAGTCTCACTGACGTCACATTCTAAAATGGTCTATATCTTATTAGATAGTTCTAAAGATACTGTTGATTATTCCATTATTGACGTAAACAATTCCTGGATCGGACAAGATACATTCTTTAGTGTCAAAGATTAGGGGGTTCTAGGTATGTATAATGTAGCTAGTTGATTTCTGTGATTTCTATTACCATAGTTGAATAATTAAAAACCATTTTCTATCCAAATGATAAATTCCTTTGATAGCTAATCTGTGACAACAAAATCACTTTTCGAAGAATGTCAATGTGTCCTCTGACTCTGTTCGATACGGTACGACCCTGATCTGTTATTTTCTTTGTGCCTGGCCACCAAGCTTCTGATCCAAAGAATGCTGATGGAAGAACGCATGCGCAGATTGCTTATCTCAGGAGACGGGGAGGGGCTCCTCTTATCGTATTATCGAGACTTCGGAGTGCATTCACTACTTTTGTCGACTTCCCCGCACGTATTTGTACATGCCATTTAAAGAATAAATTTTTATGAAAATAGATGCCGAGCCATCTTATATAAGGACGCAACGCATTTTCAGATATCAATTTAGTTTCCCATGTTACAGAAGGGGTGATAGTTGGGTCTTTAACGAATCACCAACGTGAAAAATGCCGCAGTTCCGTCTTTGCAGGATCAAGGTAGATGCCTTCGATTTTTCCCCATTCAAGAACTTTTTTTATTGTATCGGATAACGAGGTACAATTTTCATTGAGAGAATTATTTATTGCTAAAAAGGCCATATTGACTGCATAACCAAAATTTCTCAATATTTGCCCGATCCTGAACAGAGGAGAAATGTACAGCTTAAATAGTATGGGTGATATTGGAGATCCTTGAGGGAGGCCGCAATTAGTTGTATATATTGGGCCTAGCTCTCTGTCCAACCGAACGTGCACGGTGCGATTAGTGGTGAAAGATGAAACCCATTCAACTAGGTTATCAGGCTAGCCTTGTTCTCTCAGACGTCGGACCAGCCTCCCCGGAAGAACAGAATCAAATGCACCTTTTACATCAATGGTGAGCATACTTGCCATGCGTCCACTATTTAAAGCTCTTTCCGCGTCATGAGTGAGGCATGTAGTGAGGTCTATAGCGGACCTACCAGGAAGAGCTCCAAACTATTGTATAGTGAGGACTTTTTGCTGAATTGCGATCCAGGCGATACGTTTGGCTAAAAGACGTTCTACGCCCTTTCCCAGAACTGAGAGCAAGGCTATCAGTCAACATGAGCGGAGTGACGTAAGATCTGGCTTATTGGGCTTCTGTAGTATAACCAAAACAGCGCGATGAAAGGAAGATAAATGATATCCTATGTTCAAACATTCAATGAAGAGATTAACAATAAGTTGTTCTATGAGGGGCCATGCGTGAGAGTAGGTTAAAATTTTTTTCTTCTACCCAGTTTACAAACATTTCGGCAGCTTGGGATTGGCTTTTTTCGGTATGTTGCTTGCCAGTTAGGGTGATGTAAATTGAAGTCTCCTTGCAGGAGGCAGCTACTCCTGAAGAAATTCGGAGCTAAGTTGTATAGTATCATCAAGGGGTTATTCTCTTCATTCAGGTACGGTGGATTGTAAATGTTATAGACATGTAGTGACTGGCCATTATGCAAGGTTAATCTTATGTGCAATAAGTCACCATAAATATTGGTTTGCGACTGTTCTGAGCATATTCCTATGTTCTTTTTAACGTACATAATAACTCTAGGTCGGATAAATGTCCAGTCATCGATTGGTGAGAATGATTCGTAGTTTGGGTGTTTATTGGTAATACGTCTTGGTCGGTCATTAGATATGTAAGGCTCTTGAATCAGTATGACATCTACTGACGAGAGATGTGCCTCATTTAAAGCTATTTCGTGATTAGTAGAGCCTTTGCCAATGTTCAACGAGAGGATAGTAATAGGGCTTGCTTTATTTCTACGTTGTGTTGAATTCAACATTATGCTTCCATTTGTACTATGCTCGGCTCAATCACGTTGTTGAGAGTCTCGAAGAGGTTAACTGATTTGACACTGGTTACCGTGGGGAAAGTCTCTCGCCTTTGTCTTTCTGCCGCCGTTTTATTTAGTTGTAGTTTTGTGAGCGCATTTTTATTTATTTGTTTGCTTGGAGAAGATTTGAGGCAACCAGCCTCCGCTTGACGGCGAGCACGCGCTTTTGTACTGATGCGACGAATTGTCGCGATCTGGGCTTTTATTTTGGGGGCTCTGGAGGTGGGACGTAGCTCGCACTTAATATCATCAGTGGAGTATGGGCCATGGCAATGTATGCATTTAGGGGGGAAGATATGACCAATAGGTGCTTCGCATTGATTGGCGTGACCTGATTATGTATGCTGTGTGGATCCGCAGAGACGGCAGCATGGAGGAGATGCACATATCCGAATGTTATGCTACAATCAGCAGCGCGTACACTGAATTACTGATATGCGGCGCGGAAGAATCCAAGTAGTTGTTCGGCAGCCGAAAAGGAAAAGTACACGGGGAAGACGAACGTGATTTTCAGGAAGACGTACAATCCACGTGGTAGATGGTGAGTGTGGAGATTCGGCATTATCCTTTGAGGGAGTGACAGAGACTGGTTATGCACCAGCAGCTGAGGTTATAGCATCTGTGATTGACTCAATAGTGACAGGAGCTAATGTGTGCTGGAAATTAGCACCAATAGTTCCAAACTTTCGAGGGACATTTGAGAGGCGATATGATGTCCGTGGGGAAGCCTTTTCGATACGAACATCAGCGCAAATATTACTGGCTGCTATCTTATCCTCGAAATTCTTCGTGTTCCCTTTAGAAGGGCATGGTGCGAAGCCGGTCTTGGTCGGCAGGACATTCGTAATAAGCTCTTTATCTTCTCCGAGCTTTAATTTTATGCATTCAAGTAGAGCGAATCCTGAATAAGAACGTAGAGGGTTATCATTTGATAATCGTAGGAATAGTCTATCGTCTGTCAGCTCTTAGGGAACTTGAGGTCTTAATCTATTTGGGCTATTAATCTTTATAGCGGTAGGATTTTTAGGGCTGCAGCTCTTCACAGCGTTCGCAAAGGTTTTTGCAGTACTTTTTTCAAATCTTGTAGTGTTTGTGTGCGAATTTTCTTGTATAGTAATGTGGGCTGTGGAGAGTACTGGGGTCCCCCGAATATATGCATCAAAATGCTTGGAGGCCACTTGAACTAGTTCATCTCGGAATAACTTGAGCGCATTTGCTTGTCTAACTTGCACATGTGCGATTGAGACTATGTGTAGGTCTATAATATTAGCAATTGGCGCAAACAGTTCTTCAACTTCATAGGCTCTTTTCTCGGCCGCATCCTTGCTGGACTGAAGGACTTCTTTGAGTGGCCGGGAAGAAGGAAGTTCATCATCGTAAGAAAGTGGGAGTTGATCAATAGGACCCGGGTCATCTAAATCGAGAGACTTGGAATTATAAGATTTGGCTGAAGGAGGCCGGTCATTATGGTCTATAGGGGATTGGAAGGAAGCGTAGGTATTTTGTAACGCTGGGTCGTATAAAATAGAAGATAGGTCATTAGGAGTCATGTTTTCGATACATGTATAAAGTCGAGCATAAGGTTTCATTCCGGTGGCTATCTAGTTTTAAATATGTGGGCAATTTATTGTGTCACGTGATACTAGGGTAGGTGCTCTCACAACAGATATTTCGTCGCGTCAATTTATTTCTGTTCCATATTCGTCCGTCTTTAAATAATACATTACATTCCATCTGGCTGGTGATATCATCGTTCAGCATTTGTCATCAACCGTTCAGCAATTTAATTTTCACTTTCTCATTATATTTACGCTCCAAACCGCTCTCTTTGAGCAATGGCGGGTGTCGACAGCGATGTCGACATGTCGCCACCAACGACGCCAACGCGTATGTCGTCTGCCCTATCCTCTCTAACGCCCACCCCCACTCGACAATCGAGAACGCTACGTTTTGTAGATTTTATTACTACTCCGCGCGCAAGGTTTCGCTTAGAGACTCCGTACAGCCTAGAGGATCCTTTCATAGCTTTAGACAAAAATAAGCCTACAAAGATTAGCGGAAATAATACGAAAGCCACCCAAAAAGCCTTTGATAAGAAGCACCTAGCTATAGCAGAAAGAGAACGAATTGCCGAGGAATATGCCAGAGCATTGGATGAAGCGACTAGTTGTATACAACAACTAGGACTTGGCAAAGCCACAGGTCAACTCGAGGAAGCATTATCTCAAGTAATTAAACGTTTTGCTCATAGAGAAAACCTTCTTAGTAATGATGTCGGTCGGGCTGGACTAGCAAGCTCAATATACGCTAGACCACAGGGTAACGCTGGAACAACAAAGCTCTCCTACGCAGAAGCAACAAAGACCCATTTTCCATACAAATTAGGTGCAAATCTACCACAAAAGCCAAGTAACCCAACACCCAGAAATACAACAAATTCTGGTAGACTAGACAATAGTATATTTGTTCGCCTTCCTGAACACCATCCAACTCGGGATCACCACGTTCACGCTATCAAAACGGCTCTTGTCAACCAACTTGGCCTCGAAGGCTCTACAGTGAAAACTGTCCAGAAAGTGAAATCCGGACTAGCAATAGTTCCAACTGATGGAAAACAAGCGGAACAACTTCTGGAAAAAGCACAAACAATAACCGCAATTTTAGGTGGAAAGCTTGAAAAGGCAGAAGAATGGTATACATATGTGATTGATCACGTCCCACGTACACTGTCCTCTTTGGATGGCGAATCTCGGGAGGTCACGGATGAGATGGCACGAGAAGAAGTACAATCGATAACTGGCTTAGTACCTACAAAGCTCACTTGGTCAAAGAAAACTATAGCAAACCCATTGCCATCAGGAACTATTGTTGCCTATTTCAAGCAAATGATTAGTCCTTTTAGATTATTTGGCGCAAGCTCTATGGCTCGACTGGTCACCAAGTCCCCTAAACCAACTCAGTGTCCTAAGTGCTGGGCATTTCACGATTCTAGACTCTATAATTTAGAACTACGATGCAACCAGTGCAGCGCTTTTGGGCACCCCGTTTGCGAAAAACCACACAGATGTGTCAATTTCAAAGGACCGCATGCTGCGAATGATCCACAATGCCTGGCACGCCCGACTGTTAAATTTGGCAACCTAATTCGTCCCACTCAAGCACATCTCAAGAGAATTCGCCAGGCCGGACATCAGGCATGGCCCCTGGCCAATCCAGTACCGAAAACCACGGAAAGCACTACTATTTTAACCCAATGAGAAGTATAAAGAACAAAATTAAACACGGAATCCTTAGAATTTTTCAGGCTAACACAGCCAGAGGACAAGCTAACCACGATCTGGCCCTGGCTCTTGCGAATTCCGAAGCAGCAGATGTTATACTCATCCAAGAACCCTGGATATTTTCTCAATGAGAAAAGAAAATCACTAAGCAGCATTCTAATTACATGCCCTTCTGCCCCATAGACTCATGGGAAACCCGCCCACGAGTTATGACGTATGGAAGGAAAGGCACAAATCTCCAATCCATACAATTAAGGCCAAGCAATACAGCGGATATTTGCTGGATTAAAATCCTCGGGGCTGGACCACAAATCACAATTGTTAATGTATACAGACCTCCTCAGGAAGCGGAAAGTGGCCCTGTAATTACAAAATTGAAGCAATGGAAGGTACCTTCAAATACGGTAATTGCTGAAGACTTTAATATCAGACATCCATCATGGGACTCGTACGCTAGAGACTCGAGTCGAGCAGAAGAGCTGGTTTAATGGTCCAATGAGAATTCTCTGATCCTTTCCTCCCCCCTTGACGAAAGCACAAATAACAAAGGTAGTGTTTTAGATCTTGTTTTCACGAACATATTAGGAACCCAACGTAACATTGAGGAGCACCTTCACACTACTTCAGACCATGAGACTCTGCTCACTACCCTCCCTCTCAGAGGATATGTCGAGAAGGCACCCGAGGATAACCCAAGATTCTGCTCAGGTATCAAAGAAACCCTCAAGATGGAAAAAATCTTAACCCAAGATTTGGATAGTCTTGCTCTGACGATCTCTGAGGGCATCATAATCAATATGGAACGTTTCCTACCGCGAAAGAATCACAGAAATCAAGGAACAAAGTGGTGGAACGCAGATTGCAGAGAAAAGGCAGGCGCCTATCGTCGAGCCAGAAAAGTCGGGGATGCCACAATGGAGAAACATGATCTCAGAAAAGCGACAAGATCGGCTAAAAAGGCTCATTGGCAGAGTCTGATTCAAAATGCGAACTGCCCCTCAGATATTTTCAAGATTATTCGTTGGCAATAAAGTAGCGCTACATTCTCTAGCCCACCAATAAATTACGAAGGACAAATATACGATGTTCCAATCGAGAAAGCCTCGATTCTTACAAAAGCCCTGCTACAAAGAAGGACCTCATCCGATGACATCGTAAAAGACTATATACCATTAGAATTTCAAGCCCGAATACAGGTTCAAGACGAGGCAGATGAACTAGAGGTGGAGCGTTGTCTTATTCACGTGACAAGTTCTGCTCCAGGGTCCGACGGAATATCAGTCAGGGTATTGCGGGCATGCTGGGATAAAATCAAATATGCAGTTGTTACCCTTTATCAGCGATGTCTCACAGATGGATACCATCCAAATATTTTCAGGAAGGCAGACTTAGTCATGCTACCCAAACCAAACAAAAGAGACTTCAGCTCTGTCAGATCTTGGCGTCCTATAACACTCCTATCCTGCCTTGGAAAAGGACTTGAGAGACTGATCGCTCGGCGTCTAAGCCGTGCAGCAACAAATCAAAAGGTAATGAACCCACAACAATTCGGTGCTCTCCCCAAAAGATCAGCTCTTGCCCTCGTAAGCTGTGTTATTCATGAAGTTGAAAAAGCACGCTCGAAGAATCTAGTGGCATCCTTGCTTACTCTTGATATAAAAGGGGCCTTCGATGCTGTACTTCCAGGTCGCATGCAACGTAGATTAAGAGATTAGGGTCGGCCCCTCTGGATTATTACATGGGTTAGATCTTTTATGACAAACAGAACTGCACGATCACATCTAGGGGATGCAAGAACTGATGAAATTTAACTAAACTGTGGACTTCCCCAAGGCTCTCCAATTTCTCCGATCCCGTTTATGCTATACACGGAGCCTATCTTGCACATAAGTGATCAAAGAATGAAGTTTAGCTACGCAGATGATGTAGCAATCTTATAGTCTGGCCAGACTCTCACGGAGTGCATCAAAAAACTGGACAGACAAGCAAAAATTTTGCTGGACTGGGGACTACAAAATGCTGTATCTTTTGATCATCAGAAGAGCGAGTTACAGCATTTCACGTTAGCTCCCAAACCGAAAGAAAACCCCGGTCTTCTGATTGGAAATACTTTTCTGCAGGCAAACCAAGTAACACGATGGCTAGGAGTATGGCTAGACAGGAAATTATGTTTCCTTACCCACACGAGGAATTGGACAGCAAATGGTATGGTAGTAGCAGCTCACCTAAGACGCCTCAATAATACAATGAAGGGCTCTCTACCGTATCTTTTACGACAAGCAGTAACTTCATGTGTTCTTCCTGTAGTCCTCTACGGGATCGAAGCTTGGTGGCCAGGGGACCACACTCTATCCTGGAGAAGGAAAAAACTTGGAGAATTTAAACACCGTTGTGGCAAACAAATACAACTTCTCTCAAAAGCCATTCATATGAGTCTCAGGACAATCCTTCCGATCCATCGTTCCACTCCGATACCCATAATTTTCCGCGAGGGAGGACTACCCCCAACGAAAATCATGTTAGAAGAAATTAGGTTACGCAAGGCCCTACGCATTCAAAATTTAGATGCTAGGCATCCCATGAGAAAACGAGCGTACAGTAATGCGACTACTAGACTTACCAAAACCGCTCACCTTCTCCTAATTTCAGTAGATACAGAGCTTGCTAGTTTGGACGAAGAATCCCCTAATCCTCCGAAAATCTATAACTCAACAAACCACGACGTCCACGTTTACTCAGACGGGGCAATTCTACCTGATGGTAGAGCGGGGAGAGCGTTTGTACTCTTCCAGGCAGAAAGGAAAATTCTGACTCAAAGTTTTAGCATCGGGTATAAAGTAGAGCCCATTGACACAGAAATAATTGCAATTAACTATGGAATTCAAAAAGCGCTTCAAAAAGCTTCTATTCAATTTGCTACAAATATCATCGTGTTTACAGACAACCAGACTGCAGCAAACATTGTTAACGGGAAAAGCAGTCCAACAAGTTGGAAAGAGATAACTGAAATTCGGAAAAGTCAGCAAGACTGGAAAAGCAGGAGCAGGCTCCCACACACACAAAGCGGCAATATATTTGCTCGTTGGATCCCAGGACATGCAAACATAAGGGGAAATGAAGAGGCAGACCGCCTAGCAAAACAAGGTGCTCAGAGTGCGAATGGACAGTGCCTAACCAACAGGATGAGCTATGCTATGGTTAGAAATATCATGTTTTCATACCGGTCCAAAATGCTGAAAGATTGGCGGAGCACACATTCCCCTTCTAGATATAAATCTCTTAAAATCGGTATCGACCCTATGGGGAAACCACCTAAGGAACTTCAAATTGAGAGGAAGACCTTGGGCCTGCTAATTGTAGCACGGTCAGGACACGGCGACTTCAAATCATACCATGACAGATTCGGCCATAAACATTACAATAGCTGTTCTTGCGGGGCAGACAAAACACCAATACACTTCTTTTTTTTGCAGAAAAACAGAAAACAAGGCTAAGAGTGAGATAAGTAAGCGAAGACCACGAGAGGCAATAGAGTGGCTGCTAGGCACGACCCAGGGCGCTGCGGTTTTCAGCCGCATCATGAAGGATACGTGAGTAGATTCGAAGAAAATTTTTCATTAAGTAGTTAAAATTGTGGGAATTTTCATTGCCATTAGATAGATATGAGCAAGTTATGAGATGACAATGCTTCCATGTAATTTATAGTCAGTAGATACTTGCCATCGCTGTAGTAAACAGCGCGTCATACGCCCCACGGGTGGCTCTCTGGCAACTACCGAAAGATAGTTTAACCGTAGACGTTAAATGTATTCAAATCAAATCAAATCAAATTTCTTTCTTTCCAAATTGTCTATCTCCGTCTTTTCCCGTAATCACTTATTTCTACTACCATGTATTCGAGATCAAAAGTATATCCTGAAAATTATTGGACTCTTATCCATTATTAATTCATCATACAGTAGAATGATTTTGTACATAATATGCGCTTCTTTGCATTTATTTATATAGACTGATAATTATGCCAGCTTTTATATTAATTTGATTAAATTAGTATTTTTCCGTCGAAAAGGCTTGACTATTGATGCTTTGTATACAGTAGAAAGCATATATAATAGGTGTTAAAAGCTGTCACATCTTTTACCTGTTACCAGCTCTAGAGTACAACTTATCATATTAATACCATTTAAGACCTTGTCTAATACAAAACTTCAGATTTTTATCGCGTAACTTCTTAGTTCAATCAATCATGGGCAACACTAATATATTTGATATGCGTCAAAAACAACATTAGGAGACGAAAGAATTCCGAAAACGACCCAACGCTCAATAAATTGATACTGTGCGCAACAAAGAAGTTTAGCAACATTATAAGAAGGTGATCTGCAGAAAGACTTGGACGTTGATTTAGATATTGATCCGCCCATGTTACCGCATAATGACATAAGTCACTCATCCACGATAATACCTCAAGAGAGTTTTGTTTTGGAGCTTTGAATGCATTAAATATTAGGAGCGGAACCATTTAAGTACTTAAAAACTAATGTTCGTGATTGAAAAGAAAATAATTATATGAAGAAAGACTAATGTAGTCAAAAGTTAGCTGTTCGATACTTCGACGTTATGAATAATATACAAAAAGATACTTGGTTATCACGCAGGACAATCGTGTAAAGATGTGTTAGGCGGGACAATAATTGGTAATTCGTGGTAATTGATAAGCACACTTAGACCATACTTTTCGAGGAATAGCTCAGTGCTATAACAAAACCCTTACTTTAAGGTCTGACCCCAGTCTCGGAAAATGCAAAAAAACATCCTTGTATCAGTGATCGTTAATATAGCTGAGGTAGAAGTGGCAGCTAGAATTGCACATCTTGAGCAAATCATATGAAAAGGCAAAAGTTTCCTTTTCAATCGGGATTTCGTTCCTCAATTGATTTATCTTCACTCATTTGTTCTAATTTTGGCATCTATTTGACATTTATCACCGCCCGACCAGCTGTCTCTATAGATATAATTCGGCCTTCATACAGAGTCTTCTATCATAAACCCTCACTCCAAAGGTATGAGCAAAAGTACCATACGTCCTACCAAAGTAGAAAATTAAAAGAAATTCTTCGCAGCACAGTTGTACTCCCGTCAATCGATCATTGTTACAACAAGATGAAATGTTGGGCCCAAATTGTAACAACACCAACTGCAGATACTCCAGGCACTGCAATTCTTTTACATTTTGATAGCAAAAGATATTTAATTGGAAATTTAGCGGAAGGTATCCAACGAGCATCCATACAACGCAAATTTGGGCTCATCAAAGTTAGCGATATATTCTTAACAGGTACATTGGGATGGAGCAATTCCGGAGGCCTACTTGGCTTAATCCTTACCATTGCAGATATGAGAGCTGCATCCCTTGAAGAGAAAAAAGCCAACAAACAAGAAAATTCGGCCCAAAAAAAGGCTAGCGAGCCAGTGAAGAATCCAAGCCTTACACTACATGGAGGTCGTAATCTGACGCATTTGCTCGCTACATCGAGAAGGTTTATCTTCAGAAAGGGTATGCCGATATCAACCAACGAATTTACTACCAAAAATAAAAATAGCGAATGGGAACCATCTTGGAGAGATGAAAACATTAAAATATGGACAATGGTAATTAAGCCCGAAGAAAGTACCGCGATCACAAGGAAAAGAAGTCACGGCGAGTTCAGTGATGCGACTTCCACCGGAAGCTCTCAAAATTCATATAAAGAGGAAGAAAGTGAATCTTACATGGCTCGAAAATCTGTTGTCTCATCAATGTTTGATTCAAGCTGGCGACAGGATACTCTTGTGAAGAAGAAGTTATCTGAAGTTAAACTTCCAGCAACAATCTTTAGACGGGGCGATGATGGGAAGATACAAATATACAAAGGACCGGGTGTTTCAGAGGATCCCACTGTATCTAATCTTGAGGTTCTTGTGCGGAATCCTTGGCCTGGTGCATTAGTTGAGCGGTTACCACCAACAGCTCCATCGAAGTCGTCTATATGCTATATTATTAAAAATTACAATCAGAGAGGCAAATTTAATCCTCAGAAAGCAAAAGAGCTTGGAGTAATTCCAGGGCCAGATTTTAGTCGACTGACAAAAGGTGAAAATGTCACTACTACCAAAGGTAACATCGTGACGCCTGAAATGGTTCTAGGTGAGGGAAAGAATGGTGGTGGCTTTGCAGTAATAGAAATACCTCATGAAAGTTATATAGAGTCATTGATAACTCGCAAGGAATGGTCATCAGATACGGTTATGCTCGGTGTGGGTGCAATCTTCTGGATTCTTGGGCAAGGTGTAATCAGTGACCCAAGATTGAAAAGATTTATGAAAGAACATGAAAAACTCAAGCATATTGTTTCTTCAGTAGATTGTTGTCCAAACTACCTAGCGTTAGAATCCGCTGCTGCTGCTGCCATACGTCTAAATATCTTGGATTCGAAGCATTTTCCAGTTCCAGACTTTAATAATGTTGCTCGAAGTCACAACTTTCAAGATTCTCCTTTCTTTCAGGAAGCAAAAAGTGGTTTAGTGTTACAACTTGAGCCAACACTTGAAGTCCAAAGTAAATCAGTTGTTCCGTTACTCAATACTAAAAATGTGATTTCGGAATTCCCAAAAGAGGTTAAAGAACTCTCAGAGACAGCTTGTCGAGAGGTAGAAGATCCAGAATATGTCATGACCCTGACAAAAAATCAAGCTGATATTCCATGTAAAGATGCAGAAGTGATAACATTAGGAACAGGATCTTCCCTTCCATCAAAGTATCGAAACGTTTCTGCAACTATGGTGCTTGTTCCTGGCTTTGGAAATTATCTATTTGATTGTGGTGAAAACACTCTTGGTCAGTTGAAGCGGGTATTCGGTGCTGAGCTTCCAGATGTGTTAAGGAACCTGAAGGTTATTTGGATTAGTCATCTCCATGCTGATCATCACCTTGGAACAATAAGTGTCATCAAGGCATGGTTTGAAGAAACCCGAAAATCAGATGTAATCCAAGAAGATAAATTAATCGTAGCATCTGACTCGGGTATGATAAATTGGCTAAATGAATACTCAGAGGTTGAAGACTATGGCTATAATCAGCTCGAGCTTGTTGCTATAAATGAATATAATGCTTATGAATATCATCTAAGTAAGGAGCAATCCTCTCGTGCCGGATTGAGTTCAATCCAAGCTTGTCGCGTTGAGCATTGTGCTGGCGCATTAGCTGTTGTTTTCAAATTTCCTAATAGTTTCAAAATTGCATATTCAGGAGATTGTAGACCTTCAGATAGATTTGTAGGAATTGGTCAAAGAGCCACACTCCTTATTCATGAAGCTACTTTTGATGATGAACTTCGAGACGACGCAATCGCAAAAAAGCATTCCACCACCTCCGAAGCTTTGGAAATAGGAAAGAGGATGAATGCTCGTCGAATTCTATTGACTCATTTTTCTCAACGTTATCAAAAAATTCCGATAATGAATGATAATAAAGGCAAAGATCAAGTAGCAATAGTTGCTTTTGATTACATGAGAATCAAAATAGAAGATTTCGCAAAGATGGAAGCTTTTAAACCAGCTTTAATAAAGCTTTATGAAGAAAAGGAGGATTAAACTAATATATATGATATAAAAAATTCTATATATCTTATTAAATATAATGAGCCGGATTTTTGGGAAGGGGGGAGGCCGAAAAATTCAGAGAAAAGTATTCTTTCGTCTTTCAAATCGAGCCGTGGAAATTGAACATATGGGTCATCTAATGGAATGTAGTTAAATTAAACTACGGTCAAATCTCGTTTTAAGAGATATAAAAAACCACCAAGTTTTTTAGTATATACCCGATATTTTTGTTACAGGAATAGAATTCTTATAACACAACGTGACTATAGTGAGGTTTTTGATTAAAGTTATTTATCGTATGAGGCAGGAGAAAAGCATATTGACCTCCACTTACTACAATTTTTTATTCTAAGACATAACAAAAAACGGCTCAAATTCGCCTTTTACTGACCCGAGATATATGGAGTCTATCATTGGCATTTTATTTATACCGGTAAGAGAAGTTATCTGGCGATTTTTATTTTTTTAAATGGAAATTTGAACTGTTTATTTTCAATTATATCTATCTTCTCTCTCTCCTATTCTATTTTTTCCTGTGCAAATCATTTGAACGAACCAAGTTTTTACAAAATATGTACTTAATCTCATTGTTATTTTTCTTGGCTCTAACTTCTTGTTTTGGACCATAACTCTCTGACTGATTTTCAGGAAGACTACGTTTTATGGAAGAGTTTTTCAGCAAATCACTCGATCAAGCTGCTTAAAATTTACGTGAAACAATACGAGTACTTCTTGGTTATCTAAATAGTTATGAGCAGTTTATAATATACATATCAAGCAAATGTAACTAACTATTTATCAGATCCCTTTTTTAAATCGACTGTCCTGAGCTGATAGCTTAACAAACGGACATACATTCAAGTACATGTCAACTTTTGAAAATATCTTTTGAAGTTTTCATGAACCCTCAGTACTCAACCTAACAAGCTAGTATCAGTCTATCTCGATCTTCCTATCATAGCTTTTCACTAGCAAATCAAAATCTATGTTCTGGATAGCTGACCCTAATATACCTTGGGAAGAAAGTTGCCATTGTTATATTTATAGCGTTTCTGAAGTTTTGCATTTACTGACTTCATAGAGTTTACTTGCCCTTAGGATGGCAATTTAAGATTGATAACAGGCTGGCGTAGTAGAGCTTATGCTTTTGGCCTGTCAATCTCATTTACAAGTCGTGTTGTCGCACCAGGAGCAAAATATCATGTGAGGCCATTTAAACTTGACTCGAAGTGTGAACTACACTACAACTTACGTTTAAACTAGCCGCGTAGCTTTTTTCAATGTATGACTTACGGCGGTATTCTGATTTTTTGATAAAGGCAACTTCTTCTACATCAGAAACACCCGCGTATGTTGGTTGTATATGCTAGCAATAGAGTGATAGAATCTCAAGGTTGATTTCTAAGCAGCAGAGAATGAGAGCCACATCTATATGACTTGAGCATGTAATTTCAGTTAAATCAACTCAACATTTAACAATCAATTTTGCAAGGATTAGGTTGGTAAATATTCGCGCTGTGAATATTACATCGGAAAATTAGGAGAAGAAGATCTATAAAAAAAAGTAAAAAGAATCTAATATCAACACCCGTTAAAATCCTAAATAGAAAACTTTTGTTGCGTAACTTTTGCCTAATAAGTAACTTGGCTTCAAGTTGAGTTTCGTAGTCTATCGATCAAAGCATGTCATATAACACAGAGTCATATAGTCGTAAACTATAACTAGATAATGAGAACTATTTGAGATCCTATTAGGGGTAGTCAAACATCGTTTAATGAAAAGTGTGTATGCAAAAAAAAGCTGTGCACGCCTATTAAAAGCACGCGAATTTGATGCTCAATTTGTAATCCGACGCCTCAAGGAAAAGCTCGGTTTTTCTCAATAGTTGTATTTAAAGCCCGACATAAAACCACATAGTTAATGAAAAATTGTAATTTATGCTTCTTGAACAATGAACAATGATGATAGGCTGAAATTAAAGAAGCTAGGTTGTAGGCAATTTGGAGAAAGTTGATTGGTTCAATTTGGACGGGTAGCGGGTGGCGGGTAATAATTGGTCAAGGTTCAATCTAAGGCCTCATAGAGCACCATGACAACCAAGACTCCTACAGAATATCTCAAAACACCGTAACTTCCTCTTTTAAAAAAAAAAATTCTGTTTTCTCCTCTTTAAAATTTACAATAATCTATGACTTCCATCCATTCCAACTGAATGGGCAAATCTAGTGCATAAATTGTTAGATGTATATTCGTTATATCGTAATCTGCATGACATATCTATACCAGGATATAACAGACTATTTTTTCATGATATATCACTGCTTCTAGAAACACTAGTAAGTGTGGCATAAAATACGATAAGGGTTAAAAAACTGATCGGTCGTACTGAAGTCTTGTATGACGTTATGCTACGTAAAGCGATTTGATGTGAAGCACTGAATCAATCGTCGCAAAAGGGGCGCATTTAATTATTATTCTAGCTCGTAATAAAATTGAATCTAATAACTATATTGCGCAATCTATGATCAGTTTTGATCGTTACGCAGTTTATGAGACAATAATCAGTAGGAATTCTATTGTATTTGGATGCTTTAACAAATGACTAGGAAAATATCATTCATATACATTAAAATAAGAGTATTGGAAGAGGTAAAAGTCCATTTACGAAAGAATCATCTTGATTGAATTACACGCTAAGCAAAGTCTTTCAAACATTCATTTTACAACAGTGGCCAATCAGCCAGAATATATATAGTGTAGCGTCTTAAATAACAATATGAAGTTATAGAGTGAAATGAGAAACTGCCAGAAACCACTTCTGGCCCGTCTGTAAACGTACTGATTTAAACTAGTAAGAGTTAATTGGGTCCAAAACTACCCGAGAGAGCACTAGCAAAACCCGAGGATTCAGTAATTATTTGGCACCATTTCTATTGGCTCATGCCATAACTTCTAAGAAACTCTTGATCCGCATAACTGCATCCATATTAAAGAAAGCACCCTCAGTGGTCAAGCGAACTATGACGCAGCATTTTTACGCTGCTTTACCACGGATGCCTCATCAAAATGCCTTCATTCTTGAGGCATGATTAGTCAATCGGGTGCATCTCCAAACATACATCTGTTTGACTAACTGGGTCTATTGGCCTGCCTTCAAGTCACTTTTGACATGGATTTTAGGATTTTCGGTTTTTCCTATTTAGCTAGGGAGTCAAGGAATTATAGTAGTCGTGAATCTTTAATTTCTTGAATCCATATAGACTTGGAATATACTAGAGAAATTGAGTCAAGGATTAACACAATTATAGATCTAATATCTATGCTGTCAATAAATCATTGTACCTCCTAATCCAAGATAATAGCATCTGGCGCCCTTAACTTGTACATAAATATTTCTTGCAAGACATCTTTTTAGCGGTGACTCCGAGCTTGCCTTGATATGGGTGTTGCATTGGCGGACATAGCCATCGCAGCCATCGCAGCCTGTTGCTTTTGAAGACGAATTTTGGCAGCTTCAGAGCCATCATCAGGCGTAGGAATTTCCCTGAACCATGGATGTTGGAGGGCTTCTTTTGCTGTGATTCGTTTTTCTGGATCATAAACGAAGATCTTTTTCAACAGGTCGAGAAAGTTCTTGCAAAATTTATTGTTGTCTGGTATTATATCCTATAAAATATTGAGCTTTTAAAGGAAAATATTGAAGGGCTGCTATTCTCACATCAAGTCTCTTCATAGCCTTTACAAACTTTCGAGATGCTCTCGTGGTTTCTGGTTGAGGATAATCTAGCTTTAATCTCTTGAAATATCTACATTCATTAGTTAATTACTTCGACATTGGATATGAACTTACTTTGACGCCGCGTTTCCGCCATTTCCACTGTTCTTTCTTGCCATTGCATTGACCTGTTGAATTAATTTGACATCAAGTCTAGCAGCACACACATTTTCCATCATTGCTAAATGCTCAAGGTTATCATGAGTCTGAAATAAGGCATCCCCTGTGAAAAATTCAACAAGAATACATCCGATGCTCCAAATATCACATGGAAAAGACCACCCAAGGCCGAGAATAATTTCAGGGGCCCGGTAGTGTCGCGTAGATACTACTGATGAATGATATTCATCTTGAAATGTTGCTGAGCCAAAATCAATGAGCCGTATCTCTGTATCTAATAAAACTCTTCTCTGAGGTGCCTGCCGATTGACACCTGTTGAGGAGGAAGGAATTCTCCGGCTATAAGTAAATGCCTGGTAAGAACTATCACACAGAAGTATATTTTCAGGCTTTAAGTCGGTATGGATTAAATTTAAATCGTGAAGAACTGTAGCTTGCATTAGCAACAGATACATCAAAGGAATTGTTTATTACTGACAAGCAACGCTCGTAAATAGCTGTCTGGCGAAGCTCTGAATTTGACTATTTGGAAAAGGAACAAACTGATTACTTTTCAAGAAATCAAAGACACTTTGGCCAAGTAGGTCCATAACTATACATATATGTCCACGATAGTCGAAACAGTCTCGGAGATGAATACAACGATTTCGATTCTCACTATCATTTGCTTTTAATGTTGAGAGAACTCTTAACTCTATTCGTGAGGCATCTCTATATTTTTGTACAGAGCGAATAATCTTGATAGCAACAAGCTTATTACGTCGACGATCTCGAGCCTCAACCACTTTGCCAAATGTACCCTGGCCAAGTAACTTAGTGACTTGATCTATCATTTCGTTAGTTTCGGAGCAAAGAAGATTTAAGTAAAGACTAACATCGATCAGTCAAGTGTGCGTCAGGCACAACGATATAATGGCCGTCAGCATCATCAACTTGGCCAGTTTCATTGTGGGTATTCTATTTTTTGGTAAGTAGCTTTAGTTTATAAACAGTATCATCACTCACATCTGGTACTTGTTTTACTTGAACATCAGGAGCTTTTATTGGCGGCCTTGGTGGTGGTTTGTAATTTAAATATGCATCACCGTTTAACTCTATTTCTCTACGCTTGGCCTCATTTGCAATCTGAAGTCGAGTTGCTGCTCGTCGTCGCTTTTGGCCAAATTGGTTATCTGAAATGTCATAATTATTTTGACCGTTAGAAGATAGAGAGCCTAATGATGTTGCTGCTGTTACAAAAGCTGCAGAATTAGTTCTTGCTGTTGATGCTGTGGAGCTTGGAGAGTCTTTGTAGCTAGGAGTATTCTTGTAGCCGGGGGTTTCAGTGGAAGGGCCTGCATGGTAAACAGGATCAAAGATAGATCTAACATTATCACGTCGTCTCTTCTTCGCAGGATGGTTGTTTTCTTTCTCGGTGATAATAGGATTGCTTTTGGATAAGAGAGATGAAGATGGTTCTGGTGTCGGAGAGTCATCTATTACGATTATTTCTTTCGGTAGTCCATTTTTATAAAAAGTATGCCAGTCAGGTTCTCGGGGTCCTCGTGATCGTGGTCTTTTTTTCGAGTTTGTCTTAAAAGATGTAGCCACAGATACAGACATTAGTGATGTTGATTTAGGAACTGATCTTAATATATTTGCACCACTTAAATCGACAAGTGAAGTATCCGTTGCTGAGCCTCCCGTTGATAAATTGTTTTTGCTCGTTGGAGTCGGAAGGCTGTAAGGTAGTCCTATTCGATTGCTATTTTGAATGGTATTGCTTTGTTTAAGACCGCTAATAGATGATTCGTATATCTGATGGTGTGGATATCTGTAATTCGGATAGAAAGTCGAAGGAACACATGAACTCATGACGAGTAAAAGGATGTGGTGATCATGGAAGAGGGCGAAGCTGGTTGAAAGGTAGGATTAATAGCTCGAGGACAAGACTTAACTGCAGTCTAGATCTGTATCCTCAAAGACGGACACTGAATCCGAGAAATGGCAAAATCGAGTAGAAGGCACGTATCGCTAATTGTCGATGTTTTGCAATACAATAATAGTGTGAGCAGGTAGTTGTAGGTAGGGGATAAAGCACTAGGCCAAGTTCAGGTCATTTCGGTGGAGGATGAGGGGGGGGAAGATATTTTGAGAAACAAAGTCTCGGAACACACCAAGTGCAATACAATCTGCGACACGCCAATTGCTTTTAAAGTAGAAGCTAAATAATGTAATCGGATTCTCATCAGCTGGATTCCTCCTCCTCGCCTGAAAGATCCAAGGATTCTCAGGATCATATGGAAACCACCAGGTAACTGTGAAGTTTCTCCGCCGTTGCTAGTATGCTCTAGTCGTGATTGCTTTAACTATGCTCCCTCCGTTGTTACCCTCACAGGCCCGATATGCTGGGCTTACAATCCACTCCGTCTAAATTTACAAGACCGCCTAAAAAAATGCCTAAACATTGATACATTGGTGGGGCATTCATTAATTAACTCCTTCTACCATGTCTTGCACAACTCTGTAACCTTTAAATTTTCAGGGAAGTTAGGCAACCAAAACGCCGATCACATTAGCTAATTCGTCGGGGCCCTTCCCAGGACCGAGGAAGATTAGTCCTCCGTTCTATCACGCCGCCTGTCTCTAAGAAATGGAAGAGAGAAAGGGAGGAAGGGAGGAAAGGTTATACAAGTACGTCTCTCGCGCGATGGGCAAAGTGTACAGGCGTGGAATAGCAGCAGATCTTCTTCGCCCGCATCTGCTCCAGTGAGTCTCGCAAAGAAAATTCCAAGTAAACAGAGACCAAACATTCTCGCGCTCCCTATTAGTCTCATCATTTACATCTTCCTTGTCTCATTTATGTAACCGCCACAATTGTGCGCCCTCAAAGAACTTTTGCTTCCCGCTCTTAGCTGTGAGCGAAGAATAGACAGATCACTTCAGGCAACTCGTAATTACAGCGTAAAAATGTTCCGAAGGATTTATGACAGTGGAGCTCTGTCAGCTGCTTTGTCATATTTAGCTTGAAAACAAGTAGATCGTGCGTGATTGGGTGGTGCGAATGGGACTAAACAGTGAAGCTCGTCATAGCGTTCACTCGGTATCATGTGCTCTTATCCTATCGCGATAATGCTTACTCAGCATTTTATCATACATGATTCGCTTACAATTATAACCACACACTGTAAGCGCCATCTCAAAGTGGCCTGTCTCACGCCATATTATCCTCATCGAGAACTCGTAGGAAACATTACTTACATAAGCCGTCTAATAATTATATAACCCTCATCCAGACGCGTGCTATATCAGAGTGATGGAAAGCAACGCTTTGTCCTTGAGTCAAGGGGCTGTAAGCGGCGGAGGTAAAGTTCTATGAGAATACTTACGGTTCAAAAAAACATATTACGAGAATAGTTCCAGTTTTTTAAGTTAGGCTTACTTCACTAGTATAGTAAGTATTACAAGTCTCCGCGTAGAACCAAACGTACAAAATCAATCGAAATTTCTATGCCAAGAGATTAAATATCTTTTACTGGCAAGTGGCACGTATCGTATGCATTAGGAGAGATTAGAGTGTTTGGACCTTTGAAGTGGGAAGATATAATCCTTACTTTTTGATCATATTTATATTGGTGCTGGAAGAGGTTAAGGGATGGACGTTACAGGACGATGACAATTGTATAATACTACTAACAATATGAATGGAGATACTGAAGTTGGGACGCCGCTTTACTTAGCTATTTTTTAAGTGAAAAGGCACTCTCAATTACGGACAATAGGAGCCACTGAATCTAATTGATACCTTATTTTTCTTCCTTTGTACTAACTCTCGTACACGCCTTGCACGTAAGTCAAAGCCGTAGCATTAAATTTAGGTGTCCGATAGAGTAGCCTAGTGGAGAACCACGCGGGCCATTCTACAAGATTGAGTTTGGGCACATAAAGTCTGAAACTTGAAGTCATACATATAAACCGCCATTGATTCTCATCATATCCGCAAAAATCGAACTAACCTTATAAGGTTTAGCTTGCAAACTGTTTACGTGTTTTTCTTTTGATCTCATACATGTGACTGAGTATGGATGTAAGAGGTAAGGCAATTGTTACATACCTGCGTGATCAACTGCGAAGGTTATCTGGCAATTGAAGGTTGTCAATAATAATAATCGAACTCGATACTTATTTTGGTTTTTCTCGCTTGCTTACCATTTAATTCTAAATGAGGAATAAGGTATCGCGCTTGCCTTAGGACTAAATCCCTTTGAGAAACAATTTCAGAGTACAACGAGACACGAAAGAAAAACAAATACCTTTTAGGAAAAATGAAGTCGTTATTTGTTAACCTAGATGATTAGACAACCTAACCACAATTTTCATAAAATTTAAAGAATCTCAAGTTTTAAAGGTTATTCTTTCGAGTAGTCGCTTAGTAATTACTAATTAGTGAAGCGTGGCACTTTTTTTGGCTCGGTAAGCGAGGCATCAAACTCTGGATCGATATCAATACAACGGTTTCTTGATATTTTCAAAAATACGCACGGGCCACGCCCATAAAGAGCAAAACCATTACCTAAGATATTACCAATCTTGCGCTCGAAAATCTCGATATTCCCTGAAACTTTCTCAGTCGGTAATGAAATCGATCCTTAGAATGTTTACTGACTTTATTTCCTCCTGAACACCCTTTTTTCATTTGTTGTGGATCATTATAAATGGATTATGCTACCAAAACAAGGTGAGTCCTAAAACTAAAACGATGAATTGTTCCTCATTTGGAGATGTATGCGAGAAGTGTAAATAATTATCAAATTCAATTTTCAAATTCAACATATCCTATTATAAGTTCTAGACAAACATCGTAAATTCGATGACTTTATACCGTGCTCATAAAACGCTGAAGGTGCTCTAGGAATACTGATAATGCAAACGAGGCAGTTAGATCCAAATAACTCTATTCCAAATTTATGTTAGAACTGAAGTATATCTGATGATTTCATAATTTCTCACCCTACAAAGGACCTCGATTATTTTTACATTTCGTTCTGTTGAGGATCCAATATTAAGTCATGCAATTCGATAAATCTACCTCATAAAGCTAGAATGATGTCCTTAATGTTAAAATATTTGCAAATCACAGGGTTACTCTTGTTAATCTCTTTTTGCGCTTTCTTCACCTAAAGCACCGTTTGAAAGAGAATAGTCTTATCTATGACTCAAACCTCAAACCAAAATCTGCTGCTAGTACCTAGGAGAGCCTTTAGAAGAGATACAACCTAATTTAACAACTTGAGCCAAATCCCTATTTCTAACAGTTATACTCTATGCTTCTCAGGTTTCCATACTACATGAAATATTCAACCTTTTTCTAGGTCAAATTTAACTTATTATGAACAGAAATTATGTGCGATCAAACTTAATATCTCTGCATTGCTACTCCAACTTCAGACTTTATAGATTCAATTTTAAATTTTGTGTCAACTTTACTATTATCGTTTTGACCACATAGCTCGACAATGAAATAAAAATCATATATTGTGATGACCTTATTCTTTCAGCTCGGCATTCCAAGGAGGATTGAGAACAAATCAATAATATTTAAGCAGGATTTATCAAAACATTCTACACATTGAGAAAACAGTTTAATTCACATTCACAGTTGTAGTCAAATCTAGGGACCAAAATGAGATTCAGGACCCGATTTTTTTTACTTTGACTGCCTCAATTGGAATTCTAGCCAGTCAGTCCAAAAGAAACTAAATCTATAGGAGTTATATCGTTATGGCTGGATTCATCTTGACAATATTCGTCGATGTTAACCATAAGCTGATTATCAAACTTGAAAGATGGTCGTAATTAAATCACATAAGAACGAATAATCTACCTCAATAATTCCTTCCTCCAACATATAAAGAGAAATAAGATCCGTAAATGTAAGGATTGACATACAATAACATTAATACCGAATACAACCACCATAATTAATATCTGTATTAAGATCGCTGTTACTGCTCAATGAGTCATGTAGTCGTGTGCCATTATCATGGGTACATACGTAGTCGGGGTAACATTACACTCACTCCATGTTATACGATTAAATTGTGTTTTAACAAAAAAAACAAAGTATCCCTAATCATCCAACGATGCTTATTTATTACATTCCCATTGTGAAATAGTCTTCAATTGAGTTGCTATCCGACATACTTAAATTATAAAGAATATGAGTATAAGTTCCCATGTCGACTTGCCATAATCTGTGAAGTCTTCATTCGTCTTCTATATCCATTCCACTCACTACCTCTAGAGGCTGTAATTAATGCTCAAGATGAATAAACTATCTCGCCCCCATGGAGGGGGTTAACTGGACTACACACTTTATCAAGCGGTACAATCACCACAAGGCTCATCAAATAGCCCCAAACCCCGAGAGTTGAGCTAGTGAGGACTTGGATGGAGTGAATGAATACTCATTCTATCTGAATTAAGGGTCTTTTGATAGGCCATATTATTATAATTGCGGTGCTTGGTTACCCGTAGGACTCCTACTCTAAGCGACAGCGCATGGGGAGTATCGTGTTTAATGTTGAACATTAAAAAAATGCTGTCAAATTTTCCTGTCGCATGACATAAATCAAATCTTAGATTGGAGTAGCGCGTTTTTCATATGATCGATCTCAAGATTAGTCACGAATTAAGCCATGGTGTGCAAACACAGCAAAAGTCGCATACCTGGCGGCTGAGGTCATTATATCACAGAAATACTATAAATATAACTTATTGATCAAAATCTTACTTGTGGCGCCTTCAACCAGGCGTGGAAAGTGGTCTCTTGAGGAGGTCCCGCAGGCTACTCAATCAGTTGCCCAAATCCATCCTACTCGCATCCACTGCAAGGAGTCGCAAATCTGGCGCCTCCCCTTTCCCAATCTTTTTCAGCTGCTACACTAGCTGACGCTATATCTTCTCCTCAAGGTATTGAAATTGAATCTAAAAATCCATTTTGCACTCCGATTCCCAAAACTCTACCCGGGATGCTAACTGCAGCGCTAGACCGTGGTGCGGCAGCCAGAGAAACAGCACGTATCACGCGGGAAAAGATAGTAAAGTCAGTTGCAAAAGCTCTAGATACTATTCTCCTAGACGTTAAAAAGTACTGCCCGGAATCAGCAGATGGTTTTGAAGAACTATTATTAGGTGCTATCGAAGATCTGGCAGCGGCTCGCCCAATTTCTATTGGCACAAAGTCCTCAGGATCTCTGTATATTCCAAGACCCTTTCATAAATCTCAACCCTCAACACAAACGGCGATAAATACCTATGCTGAAATTTTGAAAAAAGATGCAACTATCGCTAAGAGGCCAAAAAAAGGAGAACATAACAGACCAAGAAACATCGCCATAGATAGACGAGCTATGATCCGACTAGATAAAAAAAAATCCAATGTGGGAGCAGAAGCCGTTTGCATTAATGAAAAAATTTAATGAAGCATTAGGTGATTCACTCTGCGTAAGAGATGCTTATGCAACCGGCTCTGGTGTTACACTTGTCACTGAAGATGAATCGAAAGGATCAGTTAAAAGTAGCTCTATCTTCTACAGAGGTCGAAAGACAAGAATCCTGGATTAAATTCTTGGTCTAACCAATACCAGAAAACGTACTATCAATACTAGGAAATGGCCTTCAAGTTGATAAAAATGTTCTAATCGAGGAAACAGAACGAATCACTGGATGTCGACCCATACGCGCTCACTGGTCGGCAAAATCGAATGACCCAACAAGACATGAGGTAACTGCTGTATTCTCTTTCCGAACATCTAACAAACCACAATGGCCGAGAGCAGTAAGGTATTTTTGGCTCTCCTACGACGGTACAAAAACTTTCGATTAAAAATCCGCTAAAACAATGTAAGAACTGCTGCGGCTTTCATCACAGTTGAAATTGCTCCAAAACGGCTCGCTGCGTCCAGTGCTCTCACCCAAAACACGCTGGAAGTTGTCCGACCACATGTACCACACATGTCTGCCCTCCAAGATGCATCAATTGCCGTGGACGTCATAAAGCAGACCACTCAGATTATCCTGCGAAACCAATCAGAGTAAACGGAGTATTCACTAGGTTAAATTCTGTTATAATTCACTAGTATATTAACATGGTTAATGCTTGTATATACTCGCTTAGCGGTAGCTAAGCTAGTGCCAAACTCTATTTACAAGATAGATATCCCCAATACACGTTTTAGGTATTTGGGAATAACATGGAAAATACTGAAATATGTTGGAAGAACATAGAACAACACTAGATTAATTGAAGTGGGGGTATCGTACCTATTGCGGATACTCCGATGATTTTTAACCAATGGGTTTTGGAATACAATCCTGTTATACTATCTAGTGAGCATGTCTACGCTGCAACGCCAGAAACATAAATAAATAGTCAAAAACAACAGCTTCACGGAAACTCTTCAAGAGCGCCGAAAACCCAAGCTGGAACCTACGATGACTGGCATGTAAGAATGGGTCATTTGTACAAAGAAGCGCTGCTGAAACTCCCGCTTGTCACTAAAGGCTGTAATATGACAACAACAAAGTCTGCGAACCCAGTCTGTGACGTATGTCGATTTTCAAACGCCAAGAGAATCGTCTCTAGAATGCCAAGAACCAGAGCAACTCGTCCATTTTGGAGAGTTAGTTAGGACCTTATTCAAATGCGTCCTGGTCTGGACGGTGAAGTTTACGTATTGCATTTCATTTGTGACTACAATCGGATGCATTTTGTATACATTTTGTCGAACAAAATGCAAGACACTTTGATCAACACTTTCATCTCTTTTGCAGAGTATATCAAACGACACTGGGGATTCGACGTGGTGACATGGAAAGGTGATGGTGAAAGATCCCTCGGCTCAAAATGGACTGTCTGGATAAACAGTCATGGTTACGAGATCGAAACTTCTAGCCCTGAAACCCAAGAGCAGAATGGTGACACGGAGAGATCTGGGGGGGGGGGGGGT